>VKKT01003313.1:46229-62366 GCA_008038995.1 Haliotis laevigata | reverse complement strand
TGATGATGATGATGATGATGATGATGATGATGATGATGATGATGATGATGATGATGATGTTGATGCAGAGACCATCTATTATATGGTCTCTGGTTGATGTTAGCGATGGTGATGGTGATGATGATTATGGCGATGATAATGGCGATGATGATGATGATCTTCGAATCAGTTACAACACACTGGAGGCATTAATTTTCCGAAACTTCCATTTAAATATATTTAACTTAATCCATATGTGCCCTAACATATTACGTAGTAATGTTGTTGGTAATATCTTCAGATGGAGAATAAACAGAATCAGTTTCAATTTAATTCAGTTAGTTAGTACAGCTATATCAGTGATATTAATAACATGCTTGGTATTTTTGCCATCATTTCCGCAATAATGTTCCAAATTCCTTAATTAATAATGTCCAAAGTTGAATTATCACGAGCCGCGTATCGAGGTTTGAGAGCATATGTTTCATAAAACACACACACACAGACAAAATATTTATTATAGTCTCACCGGGCGTCAAAGCGTATATAATATATAGAAACGTCATAACATGTACCGTTACCACTCCACTAGAGTACGGTGAGTCGTCAAGGAAATCCACAATCCTAACTGTATGTAATTGTACTAAAAATGAATATAAACGTTATAACACATGCCGTTGACAATACAGTAAAACAATATTGTACCTTATCGCATAAGGTTTAAAACGCAAAGAAGTGATACATATTCTTCATGTTCTCAATAAAATATAGGAATACGTAAAATATTTTTTGAAAAGATCAAATGTAGCATCCTTATAAATGGGACATTACCAGGGTACTAGTCTGTCATACAGACCCTGGAGCAAATATATCCAACAAAAGCTCGTGCAAGTCTAGATTATGTGGCAAGTCTAGATTTCCAGTTTCAGGAATATGAAGAAAGTCTCTGGGTTCCTTTTTATTATATTCCTTTTTATATGAGGAACCCTTTTTTTCAGTAAAAATATGTTCATAAAGGTACATGCTCTACTGATTAAGTTGTACAATGAAATACACATCGTTGTACCAGCATTTGATATAATCTGATCCGTGCTATTCCTCAACTCAAAATTGATAGTACTGTACAATATGATTGGGGCTTTGGCTTAGACACATATAGGATTCTACTCTTACATTTCCCTGCATGAAAGTCCTGTTATTCGTAGTATATGTCTGCCCTTGCCACCCCATCCACCATATCGTGTTCAACTCTGTCGACCTACATAGGAGCGACAAAATCCTTTCCACGTCCATACGAAATCTCCTCTAAAAGCAGAGCCGATTGTCCAATTGTGACGAAACCATGAGTATGTATTTATTTCAGCAGTATTACAGCTGTACGATGTTGTTTGTAAACAAATCGAGTCTGGACCAGACAATCCAGTGATTGTCACCTTCCGATACGAAGATCGATAATGTGTTTATGAATCACTATGAAACCCATCCTACGTTTCACTTCAAGGAATTAAGAGACTTGAGGTTCCTTTAATACTCATTTTCTCTGTTGTGGAATATTTTTGGTTAAAATTATACATAACTGTTTAGGGGAGTATATGTTGGTATACATGACAGTCAAGCATTGCTTTCTCAGAATGATCAACGCTATCTCCGTAAACCCCAAACCCTCTGACCAGTGTCTTGACCACATATGCTGAATCGTATAATGGCATAAGTAGGCGCCATTGCAAGCTCCACAAAACTTCGCCGTGCTCTTACTACAACAAATCGATAATGGTTTTGGTGACGATGAAAGATCACGAGACATGGCTAATCACGGTTGAGACACGCGCCAGATGACTGTCTGTTCAAGCCACGTGTATATTTATCAAAAATCAAAATTCAAAAACAACCAAATAGTCGGTGTCAAACAGTTCTAGTTACAACACATGTAAACGTAAACACATACAAATATGACAACATCAATAATTCATTTTCATGGCCCCACACATGAGATAAGGGGAGATAACCGCGTTACATCCGTTATCATTTAAACCCGTAATTAGCTGTTGTCACTGTTTGCCTATACTACTAGTGTATTTATTGCTCGCTTCACGAGTGTGCAGAATGATAAATGTTGCCGGGAGAATTTATGAATCAGATTGGTTGGGCTCCGCATACAAGTATTCGTTTTATAGAATGATAAGCTGTTGTCAACAAACATATGGTGATCAATATCTACCTGGTCGATGGAGGTTACGACTAATATTGATTGTTACACAGATGCTAAACACATAGGATAAAAACAATTGACCTATGTTCGCTGTCATTATTTGAGGGTGAAAGGATCGTTATTTTTTATTGGCATCTAAGCTGTAACAGATAGTACTGCGCTGCACTAGATAAAAACGTCATCGATCTAACACGTATTTTAATTCATATAGATTTTGTATGATGATAATAATTAGCTAGCATCAATGGCAGACAACTTAATGTTGGTATAAACACATAACAGACAAGTTTGACAGACAATGAAAATATGTTTTCACACAGTTGAAACATATGGTTAAAATATTTCAAAAATTCATTAAAAAAACCCTAAAATTTCATTGAAACCAATCAAGCGGAGAGGAATATATTCTGTTTGTCCTCGTTCAAGCTTCTACACCTTTTATAACGCCCTTATCGCAAACTGGTCTTTGGGAACCATTGCGCTCTTATCCGTGCACTGTGCAGGACTGGTCACCCGGAACACCAGTGGTCAATGAAGCGTCCGAACTCGTCCTCTTTGAAACCCGAGTGGATATCAGCTCACTTCTCTTTCTCACACAAAACTCCTCTTTTGTGTCCCCTGTCATTTCTGTTAAGTTTTTGCGCATATTAATTGTTTATGTACACTATAGGAGAGTGCTAGTGCACTGTGCTTACACGTCGACACATTTTTGTGAGATACAATTTATTGTTTACTCTTAAAAAATCAAACACACTGAAAACAATTTAAGAATTAAGATTTGTATCTAATTTTTATGTTTTTGTCGTGGTGCTTGACACGAATCTATGTTTATTAAGTAATTATTGGTTCAATTATGGTGTACTTGGAATTCAGTAAACAAAGAAACTAATTTCATTTGTTTCTTGGTGTAGTCAATAACGCGCCTCTAAAATTGTATTTGTGGTGCAATAGATTTGCTTGTTTTTTAGTCATTGTAAGTGATATACAAGTAGTTATTAAGCCTGTGTAGATGAAATCCTCAGATTCAAGTTTTTTTTCATATCGTTAGAATGAGAGGGATGATTATTGTTGATTGTTGCGATAACCAGAGTTGAAATAACTAACATTATTTAATGTTAGTAGAACTTGCCTACCACTTAAATTTCCTTATCGCAAACAGAATTGTTTTTTAAACAACAGAAATTTCGTTTGGCTCTAGGTTAGCTAATAATGATGAAAAAGCTTTTTATATTAATGTCAAGAACATTGTATCCTGTATCGTTAATTGTCAAATTGAAACAAATGAATGGGTTGTTTTTGTATATTTTTGTGTGTTTTGCAAGTTATTCTGTTGTAAATAGCGTGCCGGCATAAAGAAATATAGATCAGCGACAGCAAAATACATGTAACTATATATCACTACTTCATTCTACCCTGACGTGACATAATAGAAGATATAGCCATATATAAGTATTGTTCATAAAATAATTAAAAACGTTCATATGTTTTCATTTTAAAATATTAACAACGTATTCAGTAGAGATTTGTAAGATGACACGAAAATGCCACCCTTGCATAAAATGACTCAAATTGTTTTTTAATCCAATTTATTTAAGCTAGTAAGATAATCCCTCGGTTTAAAAAAAATACAAACAGAATTCTTAAATGTTCAATTTTCAGGAAATTAAATATGATGATAAATTTCTAAATTAAAAAGGTTGTTTATTTATTTATTTCGTTTGTTTTTCTGTCGATCTGGAAATAAAAAATGCAATCCTTGGTTCATATTTATATTTATGTGTTTTATTATGTGTATTTATTTATTTATTTATAATGCAGACAACAAAAACGTATATATTCCAAACTGCACGTTTTTACACGTTGTGAACGTTTGATGCCGATCAACAGAATGTGGAATGAAATAAACAATGGAGTATCGGCGTGTACAATAACACGATGTTTGGCCTCAGTGCGAGCGTAAGCATGGGTCCGAGCAGGTCAGCTGTGACTTATGCTGTGTTGTTGCTTGTTCGAGTCATGGTTGACTCTCACTGGCCGGGGCAAGAATTTGGGCCATGCTCGATCACCCCCACAATCTCTTACAAGTGCTGGTCGTGTCTGACGCTACCCCTGAGGTCGCAACGAATTCCCACTCTCGCTATCTCCCGGTTATATTTTTAACTGTTAGCCTGTGGTATAACTCCCCCCACCTCCCTCTCGCCTCGCGTGAACTCTGCATGCCCCCGCGGTACTGACCAGTCCGCGATATGCAATGCACGGTTATATGGTCAGTGCAGTGTAAACACACAATGACACTGATATATAGACAGCTCATATCGAACAGTCATAAACGTGTATATAGTTACGCCGGAACGACATGCGAACTATCCTGTATGTCCATCGCACGGCCAGTCGCGACCTGGTCAGACCATGCGAAATCGCCACTGACCGTTGTAACAACATGAGGTAAACAACCCGCTGAAATAAACACGGCGGTCAATACAGACGCACGTCTTAATCACAACACAAACTTCACACAATCACCTTTTCTTTATAATTCATCACCACTCCCATCTATCTCTTAATTGCGCAATACAAATAGAAACGATAAGTGTTTTCGATCTCCGCGATGTAATAGGGTCACTTCTCTGAAGTCCAAAACGAGGCTGTCACCTTTTGGCCTGTAATGCAACCACTCTGTCCTTACGCAACCTTGAAGTGCGGGACCCGTCAGCCAATGGGCGGCCTGCCCGTGATGTCAGCGCGCTTCGGCTGGACATGCCTCGTTCCGAGAAGGCCAACCCGATTGGTTAGCTAATTTTGGATTACGTGATCTTCACTGAGGGCGATTTGCGATTTGCATACATGGTACACCCTCGCGTCATTTGGGGTCAGAGAGCCAACGATAATGGACCTGTGTTCACGTACATTACACCACATTGTATGGCTAACATTTCATGGCTGTTTGTGACAGAGCGATCCGGCGAAGAGGGCCCAGCGGCTAACAAAGGTACGATATAGCTAGCATTTGTTGTGATCCAATCTGTCTGTTCTATGGGCAAGCGGCCAGCGCTGTCGACATAAAGTACACATCAACTGACCCTCGTCCTGAGCGTTGAGGACGGAACAGTAATCGCTTACATAGCCTCTCATACCAGTACGTAACAACCGGTTAATGCCTCTATTTTCATTTCCCTGTTCCTACTCGACCTCCCATACATGTGTTAGTGTTTATCGTTTTTCCACGTAGTGGAGTGGTGGGAAAATCCTCTTATTCATTGATCAGTACTATGAGAAAACTACGGCCTTCACTCGCCGCTGATGTAGTCGTCATTACATAGTGCTATATCTCGCCCACATTACTGTTGTTGAGACCCGAATAAAGGCAGTTTTATCAGTGCGTCACCGAGGACGGATAAGGGCTGTGTGAATTGAAAAGCTAGCGTGATAGGCGAGAGTTGTGTCGTGTGTATTACGTACTAGCGCTTGAATGTATCACCATCTTGGTATGTTTTGGTTACAGCGTGAAGGCCACGAAGCTGTGTAGATGGCTGTTTGCCAATAGGGGAGTGCAGGGGGAGATGGCGGAGTGCGGGAGTGATGCTTCTACGGAGGAAACTACACTGCAAGCATCACATAAACACGCCACGAACGGACACTCCCGCGGAAGTAACGGTGTCACTGATAGAGAGACATTTTCGGAGAAGAACATGGGAGGAGAGGACGAGAAGAAGACAATCGTGCAGGATATTCCTTTGGATTTTTCTGTGAAAAGGAAAAGTGTTGAGTTTATCTCAGAAAGTCTGACAGACGATTCACAAGTGTCGTCAGTGAGCCCACCTGCCAGTCATGGATCACATGAATCGGGCCCAGAACATAAATCCAACGAAACTACCTCCAATGGTTCCTGTCGGTCGTCAGACTTTGATCCCCGGGGGTC
This sequence comes from Haliotis laevigata, assembly GCA_008038995.1. Classification (NCBI taxonomy): domain Eukaryota; kingdom Metazoa; phylum Mollusca; class Gastropoda; order Lepetellida; family Haliotidae; genus Haliotis; species Haliotis laevigata. The sequence goes on along the minus strand of VKKT01003313.1, from coordinate 56,259 downwards.
TTTAAGACTGTCTCCCAACTCCCTACCCATGGGCCTTGTCCCTGGGATGGGATCAGGCATGATGCCTAATGGGCATTTGCCAAATATGCCTGGCTTTATGGACCAGAGACTATTGCAAGGGAATAAGAATTCTCGTCCATTCAAAAACTACCCCAAAGAGGCGTTGTCGATGCCCTTGGGGTATTACGGGGTGGCAGGGATGCCAATGCCGCAGGCAGACGGACAGGCATTACAGGGACTCAATTTGAGTTCGGATGAAATTATGAACATATATCAACAACAACTCCAGGTGCTTCGGGAACGAGATAAACAACTTTTAACCATGGCAAAACAACACATGCGTGTAGAACCAACGAGCCCGACACGTATGGGTGCCAGCAGCAGCGGCAGCAGCAACAACGGAACAACGACATCGCCGCCTCTGCCAAACTGTGTGTCCCCTAAACCCCGTCTCCCCCCTCCTTCTAGCCGCCCAAGCCCTATGGTCTCGAGTACATCTGCCCTCACAGCGGCAGGGCGCAAGCGGCCAAGGTCCTTACCAGATGAGCAAAAGGATTCCGCATACTGGGAAAGAAGAAGAAAAAACAATGATGCTGCGAAAAGGTCTCGAGATGCACGGCGAGCAAAAGAAGACGAAATTGCAATCCGCGCTGCGCTCCTCGAGCAAGAAAACCTCAAACTCCGAGTGGAGGTGGCAGCGCTGAAAACAGAGACGGCCCGACTTCGGTGTATGTTGTATAACAGTTAGTGGATTCCTTGACCACTGGTCATCAGCCTATCTACCTCAGCAATGGACACAGGTTCGTCAGTCTACTACCTCAATCCTTGTCTCGCTTTGTATCCTACGTCTTGCAGGGGGTTTCATAGATATGTTGTTTGCCAATTTTATGCAAATGTCTTACGTGTTTATTAGTCATCGCTGTGTGTTTACGCAACTGCCCCCCGCAAGCATGGGACCTTGCTAGGGGTGTGCCCGGGTCGTGTTTACAGCAGCCATCTATCCATTCATACCCTGCTGTACGAGCCGCTGAGCACTACCGGTCACGTGACCTCTCAGCTGTTCATTCATCTGTATATGCTTCAAGACTCGACATGCCCTCTCCTGAGGTAGGTTCATCGACGGGTTGGAACACCCACTACTGAACGGGACATGCCACTAAACTGCCGGACGTATCGGCACGTTGTTGTTACCCATGTACATATAATGCATAACTACATACAATTCTCAGGGACTGGTAAACTGCTCCGTGTTAAAGTCCCCAGCTGTCGTACCCACACTAAAAACCACGCCCAGCTATTATCCCCAGCCCTCAGTGCAGTTCGTAAGAGCCAGTGCGGTTCATATAATCTTGTTTTTCTTGACTCAGGATTGAGTCACAATGAATAAGAAATAGGGCGCAACACGCAACACAAAACCTCAACCCATCCCTCCTTCTCCCCCATTCATCCGACAGGTTCATTTGGTTCGGTGAATTATCTTCCTCGGGTGCATCCGAGTGCAACCAGAACGCTTAAAATGTTAATAAGTTCGGCTTGATAGATCCATGATTCTTGAAGCCAGGTAATCTAATCGACAGGTGTAGCAGAGGAAATCGACTTTAGCTAGCTATTGCCATTGATTTTGTAATTTGATGTCTTTGCTTAACACGGACCTATTGTTCCTTCCCATTTGTTATGCACGTAGATGTTCATCGTCAATCATTAACTATGCCATATTACTTACTACGAGTGTATTGTCATGTCCTATTTGTCCATGCGCCCTTTTAAAGTTTGTCTTCTCAGTGTCAAAGTTGTTTTCGCATTTTATACCAGATCAAGTGCTCCACATCTAATGAGTGTTGCGAAAATTTAATTAGTGCTCGAAGATCTCAGTTTCGGTTCTCGTGAAATTGAATTCAATCTCACTTTGGAAGTGCTATTTTTCCCGAAAGGAGAACTGTAAATTTGATAAGCTTCATATTAAGTGCTAAGTATTTTTTTTACGTGTCCATTTTTGCTATGTGTATTGAGTGCTGTTGAATCTATTAGTGCTAATCAATGGTGTGCTTTGATGGCGTGTCCAGTCGAAGAAATACAAAACATTTTCCCAGAAGGTCGTGTACCATATGAACAGCTGGCTGTTGCACACGTGGTAAAGTGCTACGAAATTAGGTGATTTCTAGTACCCCATCGTCAGATGTTTAGTGTGTTGCAAGACCATGCCCCTCTCCTAGCGGTGGCCTTATCTGCCTCTCCTGTCCCCTACTATGTGACAAATCAGGAGTTTTTAACACGGAACAGTTTATCAAGGTTTTGCATTGCGGTTGTCATGAGTGCGAAATGTTAGTATGTTTGTAGGTGAATTAGTATGTTGGCTGGCGACCAGTGATTCATTTGTTCACATAGACCTTGTTGGCTGTTGTACGCAATCAAGCGAACAGCCATGATTATTGACGATACGGGTGTGTTTTATTACGATGTTCCCAGTGCTCAACCACGGAAGCAGAACGGCACCTTGCCCACTTCCAAGTTCCAATCCAATATTCATAATTGTACACAATTCACGGTCTCATGAAGGAAGTGTTTTTAACTCAGGGTTTTTATCCGAAATATACAACGTTGGATAAATTCGGATAGATACTGGTATATTTGTGTGGATACGAATAGATTGTGTTAGACGCAACCCAATACCCTGTTTTCAGATCTGAACTGAGTGGTACTGTCAGGTCAATCAAAATACTTGTGTTTTACGTAACACGTGATTAATAGATTTTTGTTCATAGATCGGTTTCGATGAGTGCTCTTGACGACCAGCTTCAGATGTGATAATATTTTCAGAGTCGCAAGATAACACGAGTTGATTTGGTTACTCGAAACACAAGTATTTTTGGGCCTTCGATTATATAGATATTGAACCTTCACTCTAGAGTAACTCTGTTGTATTTATCGTAGATTTTGCTGTGTAGGTCGTTAAGGTAGCTCTCTTTGTTCACGTTTGTGTTTTTATAAGTGTACTGTAGTTATCTGAACGAGCGTGTGTGTAAGTACATCAATATGTATGATTGTTTCTTCCTCTGTTCCACTGTAATATATCATAAACTGACGACTTGTGCTTGTTTTGTAGACCCTTCATAATCGTTGCCACACACGAAATCACCAAGGGTTGTGAGGAACGGTATTACGGGTAAATGAATGCATTTTATTCCAAAACGTCATATTAATTCATTTTAATCCATACTCACACAACAAGGTGAACGTGCTCAAACGCTACGCCAACACAAGATTACTTTCAACGCTTTCTAAAGTATGCCTGGTTACTAAGTTTTAATAATCGAAAACAGCTGTACATGTCAACAGGTGAAAATCATATCAGAGAACTGAAATGCATAACTAATTAATGGTCTTCAACCTGGAAATGCGAGGTAACTCGTTATTCCTTCTGGTCATCATAAAAATCGTTATTCTGAAACACTGAAGATAAACTTCATCATTAGGGAACATGCCCTGGGGGTGGTCATTATGACGATCCCTTCATAGCGATTGTAACTGTGATTGACCTCCGGGATGATACACTGCATTTATCTCTGGATTGGTTTGAAACATAACAAACATTCTATTTCGGGGGCGCTGGGTTCGCTTTGGCACTTGTTTTCAACGTCATACCAGATTACCGTATATGGTATTTAACTGTGCCGTACAATCGGCGACATGCTCCATAGTAAGCACCAAAAAATATTCGAGAGATTACATGTGTATTTTTTTCACATGCTATTCCTTTGGTAATCAATCTGTTGACAAATCATCTTTCTCCAGCCACGGCCTGTTACTATGACAATTGTCCTCTCAGCAATTCATACTGTTAAGCATGTGCGTTCGTATTGAACAAATCCCCTTCAAATATTTTCTGAAATGGAGATGCTATTTTGTATACAATTTGATTACTGATTTACCAGCATTTATGAGACCAACCACACCAAGGGGCCTGCGCTAGTTACTGTGTTTGTGTCGTTGTAGTACTGTTTCATTGTAATAGCTATTTTATTTGTGTCACTGCCAATTGGGGCATTTGCCTTTGTTAATTAGTGTAGTAGCAGTGGTCGGCTCTGCAGTTGTAATAAGTTGTCTAACTGACAGCTTCTTTCGTACACACTATCTACCTCACGACTACACCCATGGGCAGCTGGTGTTGGGGGCTTTCAAAGTAATATTGTTATTCCACCTGCTGTCCATGGGAATGTTTCACAGTCCCAATGTCTGCTCGCTCTCCTCATTTTGTTCTCAGGGAATTACATCATATGTAGTGTTGCTATGTACATTATCATTGTGTGTATCCACTCGCACCAAGGGCGTGAGAATTATACACCCCTGTGTTTATCCTGTATTCATTGAATGTATGTATATTGCACTGTCACTTTGAATTTGAAGGTTACGACTTGTTTTGTACATTTCTAAAAAATATTCATGTTTCAAGTTATTGTCTTTACTGTTATGGATTCACCGATGACATACATCATGCTGGTTTGTTTTTTCAACTTTATTGCTCTAGAAACCATTTCCTTCGTTACCGTGGAAACCAGCTCAGCTACGCGTCTGCACGTTGTCGTGCCCTTGTTTTGTAATTTCAATCTACGACACTTAACATCCATCACTGACGCAAACGAGTCCACAAATATCTTTTTGAAATGAATTTGGCTGAAAGCATTCCAAGTTAAATGTGGCATAGAAAATAGATATCAAGACTTTCACCGACCCATGAAGGGATGTATTGTGATTGAAGCTTGATAACTTGTCGTTAAGAAACTAGTCTCATAAACAACTAAGTAACGAAGTTTCAAAGCATAGTCGTCATATGATAGGTGACCGTCAACTAAATATGCTCAATACATCTCCGTCGTCATATGATAGGTGACGTGAACTAAATATTCCCTTTACATCTCCATCTTTTGAATAATATATACGTGAAATATTTTTCGTCCCCATCCTTTGCGCATGAAATCGATCTGTCTTATTGATGCATGTGGTTCGTTAACAAAACGCATAATTCGACTTGGAATTTTAAAGTACTATGGCTTTGTGTTGACTACTCGGTCGGATACTTGTGAAAGGTCATAGAAAGTTCATGTTAAGGATTCATGCAGCAGTTCTGAAATGCAAGATAACTGAACACATGTGTTGAGAAAATCAATGCCAGCAGGTGCGATATCCAACACATGGCGTGTTTTGCGGTCGTGGATGTTAAGTGTTGCAGAATTGGTTTAATATTATGTGTCAAGAGTTCATTTTAAAATAGTTGACATAAAAACTTGAGTGTTTAAAACCTCGATGTTAAACCGCATATGTCTGTACATATGAAGTTCAATTTTCATGATTACCATCATCAATTGATGCCATTGTTGTGTTGAAATATGTTATGTCTTCTTAGGGTCTGTCCACGTCCTATTGAGGACACAGCATGGTATTTGTTAGTGTCAATACAGTGCTCAAAGTGTTGTATATTGGGCTAGTTTCTACTATTTGGATGACTATTACATCACTTTATGTCATACAAACATGGTGCACTTCTGACCGAAAACCGTTTCATAGAAATCCACAAGTACATTATCATAGCGTGGCCCTGTTCATTATATGAACCAGCTGTGTCATGAGGGGTTACATAAAGCTGCTATTAAGTGCTATTTTGTGTAGGCATTTGAGAGTATATGTGGTGTAAATCATTTGAGTGCTTTGAGGCCATTGGTGCATACCCTTAATCTTTGATAAATGGCTTATGCTTCTGATATACTTCATGTAAGAAAATATTTTTGTTGATACTTAGCGAGGTGCAAATTATTTCCGAAGTTTAAAATATATTTTTTTTTTTCTGTGTATTATTTATCAAGTCTGAAATCAACACAAACATGTTTGGGTTATTTAATTCTATGTTTTCATTCATTAAAGTTAACAAAATATAGCGTTAGTTGTTTTGACTCAGAAAGGTTGTTAACAGTGATTAGTTGAAACACTTGATTATTATATTACCAACTTTCGATTTGAGTTTTCCTGACACTTTAATAATTCAGAAGCAGCACAGAATTAATACGTTGAACATCATAATAGATAAAACGAATCAAACAGAATTGTCCACTTGGTTAAGATTGAATTTATTTATAAGCATTAATGCATTCTCATTTATGCGTTTTGCAAAGGAAAACGGGTTTATTGTGACTTTACAGTAGATTAGACATTGTATATTTTCATCTTACTGTCATTGATTGCATGTTCATGTATCGCAACAGACAGGCGATTTGCCTATGCGTTCGTAAGCCTAAATATATGTACCACGTGGTGTGCGCACACTCTACGGAAGTGACGCAACTATGGATGACAGTGCAGATTTAATTATAGTTTCTGTGACTCTTTGACCATGCAGTTATTGAGCAGATCTTTTGAGCTAAGAAATAATTTTAGCCTGCAATGTGTAATTGTAACCACTTTGTTCTGATTTCAGTTGTAATAGTTTCTTTCCTGTTAGATTATTTTAGTTTGATATGCAAGCTCACAACTGAGCGCCACAATGTGATCCTACAGTGAAGAGATGGGGGCACTTGTTCGTGAAATGTAGTGTACATTTTATATTCCCAAAAGTATATTTTTGATGTATTGGGGAAAATGTGCACATACTTTCCATTTAAAGCTATATTCCTCATATTGTTATTTTTCATACGATATTTGCGTGGATGTGCTGTATGGTGACTTAAATTAATAATATTTACCTTCTTGATAATATTATTGCCTATGTACATGTCAATTGGTCGTATTGAAACGACCATAGTTTCATTCATTGATTTTCAACAATCATCATATCCAAAACCGAATACCCCTGATCAAGGCCGACGAATGATGTCACAGATCCCCAATGGAGAATAACGTAGTATTGACTTATGGTATATTCTTTTCGCGCTAAGTAGCGTATCGGGTTTTATGAAACTCCTAGGTATTTATCACGAGAAGCCTTTTCACTTCACATCGACTTTTCAAACGCGTCCATTTCAGTGCTGTTTCCATATTCAGCATTTCATTGCATTTCATGCTCAGAAAAGAAAAATCAAAATTATAGTCACATGAACATTCGCGTATCTCATATTTGTTGACCTTATTAGTAAAAAGGTAAACAAATTTCGTTAATCAATTTCGTTGTTCATGGTCAGCAACGTCCATAACGGTTCGTCTTTCATGTCCACATCCTCCTGTTGATCAAAACGTGATTGTTACGGGTGTATGGTCATATCATAATATGCATGCCTTGTCGGTCCATCTACCTCGTAAACATATCCATTCCCGTAAGTATTCGGTAATGTCCGTTACATAACGGAAACGACCGAAGTGTTCCGAATGGGAACTCGAGTGCCTGTTCTCTAATGCACCCATCTCTTCACTTGTAATATTATATGCGAGTCTGCGGTCCCTATGTAGCATTCTGATATTGATGAGCGGGTATGTTTGTCGGGTCAACCATCAGCGGGTTTTTTAACCTACCTCACTTTCTCAAAACTCTCACATATATATAGAGTATTGTTATTTATGGAGAATGTTTCGCCATGAAGCGAATTTTATTAAAATCTGTAACACGTTGATCTGTGTTTGTTTTGCTTTTGTCCACACACATGGTTAATTGGACATGTTTTTAACAATCCCGGAGGAGATTCGCTCAATGGGTTCAAACCCCCACTCAAAAGACTCTCGTCCTTTTCAATGGATGGTTGGGTCAGTGTGCCTACCCGCACTTGTGATAGTGTCATCTTCTTAAGTAGTCCACCCGAACCGTGGCGAGTATTTTACATGTATTTTTAAGCAGGAGAAATGGGTGAGGTATTTCTCTGATCGATAGCCAAATGGGAAAATCGCTTGAAAGACATTTCTATCTCGTCTTTGTAAATATCTGTCGTCAACGACGTAATGAATTATGGAGTGGGCTTGGCCACGATGAGGACGGAGGAGCCACAGAAACGGGCGTGCCTTTTCCAGAAAATGCCACACAAAGACTTTAGAATGCCAATTTCGGTCTGTTGATTCCTTTTCCAGAAAATGCCACACAAAGACTTTAGAATGCCAGTTTCGATCTGTTGATTCCTAGTTTTTGAAAACCCAAGAGCCTACGTTGGGAGTTCTCTTATTTGCATAACACATGAAAACTATGATTGTTGATAAGCTTTTTGACTGTGAGGTACTTCCAGGTTGCTGGTTATCAAGATTTAGAGTATGTGGTATGAGATATGACTATTATTGCCTTTAATCTTGCCCGATTCAAAAGAAAACTATCAAAATCTGTACAAAATGTGCGTAGTGTTTGCCAGTCTTTGTGGGATATTTATGAATCTATGTGTAAATATTATGTTGCCCTCAAAGCATGAAGCTATCAAAAGATCTGCGTGTATGATGTAGTAATGACCTCAAAAGATGAATGACCCCAACTGACCGATAGCTTAGCCCAGCGACCTGATAATACGGAGCTGGAATTACTCCACCGGTTATGTAAATCTCTCGGGAATTCGAGACGCCATTATGCCAACTGAACAGCAAGTGGGCCACACACCACGTAATGGCCGCAGCGGTCAGTGATGATACTATGTGTGAATCACGACCTTGGATGACCAGTGGTCGCAGTCGGCTAACATAAACAATAGCTGGACAAATACGCGTCATCTTTTTGTCAACTGGACCGGATGTCTGGCATATTCAGACATATAACACGAGTTCAGGGCAAGCGTAGAGGCTCCAAATGTAACAGAGGACAGCGTGAAAGTTGTAGATAGTGCCAACAGAGTGACCAGCTATTGATCTGAGAGAGAATATCCTTCGGCCTTGAGCGGTCAGTTGGGTCGATATAACGCACTGTGGCCGACAAGCAAACATCGCTGGACACTTCAAGCTTCTTACACAGATCATAATGGCGTCATTCCGGCGGGCGCTTGTTGAAATGTGCCGCCATGTTGGATGCTGATGTTTAAACCTCCGTGCACATGATGGAGAGGCAAGGGGTTCGAATATGGGAGTAGGTTTGCAATCACTTGACCACAAATATACTGTCGGGATTGCAGTTCGGAAATTGACGCCATGCATCCGCCAGCTGGTCAGAGGGGCATATTTGTTGTAATCCTGAAGGTTAAATCAGGCTATTGATCAGAGGCACCTGGGTCCATCTGACACATGGGTGAACTGGCCGTGCACTCGTGGTCAATAATCATATAATAGTTGCAATGACCTTGGTATTGAGCCACGTAACGCCCCATGGCATTTATGACAAGTAACACCATAATGCCCTATGCCGAACAACGCCTTGCCTTTAATAAGAGAAGTTTCCATCCGCGTATAGATCGAAAGAAGAAAGTCGATCGGCTTGTCCGAAAACCTAGTGTGTTTCACTTGGACCACGAATCATTTAGGACACGTAACGTAAACAAAATCCATACATGACCATTCGAATTTGTCATGTCGCATCGAGATGATTATTCAGGGCAAGAATTGAATACCTCAGCAGCTGTTTGCAACAAGGTTGTGCCCATGCAGATTGCATTATTCCAATAACAAAGGCAGGTATGTTGATAACAGAATGGCGACACGATCAAAGGTAGATGTGGATATGGAGTCGTGGTGTTATATTCCCCAGTTAATGCTTGAGTACACTCAATGATAGACCAGTCATAGCTGAATTAGTATAGACTGACAGTGTGGGGGTGTTTGAATTGATGTGTCAACGTGTATGTTGATAGAATGTCGGGATATTGATGGGAAAGCGTGGTTAGAGATGAAAGGTCAGAGTGTGCATGGGTGGGATGTATCTGTAGGCGGATGTGTTGGTGTCCGTTGATGTTTAGGAATGTACATGTGGTGGATAAGTCTGTATGAAAGAGGATGCGTTGGTGGCCGTTGATGTATAGGAATGTACGTGTGTTGGATAAGTCTGTATGAAAGTGGATGTGTTGGTGTCCGTTGATGTTTAGGAATGTACGTGTGGTGGATAAGTCTGTATGAAAGAGGATGCGTTGGTGGCCGTTGATGTATAGGAATGTAC
>VKKT01003307.1:77798-88752 GCA_008038995.1 Haliotis laevigata | reverse complement strand
GATACGGTATCAGTCAATAAGATCGGACGGTGTAAATCGACTATGGCAACTGGCGCTTGACAAACCAAGGTACTATAAACGTATTGGTTTTCTGATTAAACTGGCTTCTGTTCCCATTCAGTCAAAGGAATGTGAGTGTGGCACTGTGGCGCACGATATTTTAAAGCACGTTTTTATGTCTTGTAAGATTAATATTGYTGAAAGAAATGTCTTATTTGAACAAATTTGTGACTTACTTGATGTCAATATCTTTGTAAAATTATGGACCTACGATGATGATGGTGAATTCCTGAAATTTCTACTTGGCGGAATACCGGAAGATGTAAAGGACCAGCTAATCTATGACGTGTAGGCAAATGTTATATTATGTGTCTCAAATTCTGTATGTAAATGGAAAAATATCTATAACTGTTGTATTTCACCTTACCACCCTGTATAGATAATTTCATGAGCATTTCTGTTGTATCATGTGCCAGTTATATGACTGTATAACATACATATACATTTGTAATCTTCAAACTATGGAGGAAATAAAGAATATCTATCTATCTATCTATCTATCTATCTATCTATCGACGTGTTGCTGATGATGCATCCTCTGGCATTACCACGTTAAATACAAGAGGAGAGTTACGTTCAATGTCAGGGTACATGAAGTAGAATTTACTTGCCTCCAGTCCAGCAAGAAGATAGTTGCCCTGTCTGCAGCGAGTCAGGCACCATGCGTACGTCATGGAGTTGTTGCTGTCATAAACATCGTTGATCATTCTGTCACTGTCATCCCTGTAGCATCCCAGGTACACATAACCTGAAAACAGGACACGTTTGACTTCATGTAGTTTTTACGTCTTCCATTTTGAAACATAGATAAACTACTATTTCATTATTTTCCCATCACACATTCACCAATATGTCCGCTGTATGGCACCAGCTGGTGACCAATCGGATCTCGAACAATCAGTCCTGTGACTGACGTCATGAGCATTTATCTGTTCGATAGAATGGCATCACAAAATTCCGATTTAAGAGTTGACAAAGATTGAGTGATTGAGTTTAGTTTTATGCCGCACTCTGCAAAATTACAGTTATATGACGGCAGTCTGTAAAAAATCGAGTCTAGACCAGACAATCCAGTGATCAACAGTATGAGCATCGACCTGCGCAATTGGGAACCGATAACATGTGTCAACTAAGCCAGCAATACTGACCACCCGATCCCGTTAGTAGCCTCTTACGACAAGCATGGGTTACTGAAGCTCAATTCTAACCCGGACCTTCACGTCAATTCTGATAATATGAACACCTCCTTACAATGTCTGGATCAGCAGATTGGCCAATAAGCCACCGCCATAGGACTCTAGGCAAACATATATAAGATAATTGGAAACACAAACATTCAGTGTACACAAAATGACAATAATTGCATATGAATATTGCCCATGCACAGGGCATGGCATGACCAGCCGATTGATACAACGGGGCTAATTCTACCACCTCTCTAGGTGAAGTAGGGGGCGAAGTGGTGTGTTGGGCAAAAGGAACACGTTTCCAGGCTCCCAGTGCCCTCAACCACCACACTCCCGTCTTCCACCGACACAGGGGCGCAACCCACGGCAAACAGGTTGGTGGACCAAATATACCCCCGGGTCCACACGGGGGCTTGTAGAGCTCTTAGTGTTACCCAGCACCCACCACATCGAGGTGGCTCCTCACTGGTGCCTTCAAGGTATAGAACGTTTCACGTCAGGTGTAACATGGGCCTTATTTCAACCCATGTCAATACAGAACACTTTACCTCAGGCAAATCATTGGCCTCATCCTAACATATGTCAATGTAAAATATTTTACGTCAGATTTATCAATAGCCTCATCTCAATATCTGTCGATTTATCATTTTTTACGTCAAGCATACCAAGTCAACGTCACAATTTACTTCATGAAGGAAGTTCCAGATTTACACTTACTAATACACACACATATCCACATATCCACATATTTTAAAAATGCAGCTGAGTTATAATTTAAACTTTCAAATTGTCAAACTCAGTTTGGGTGAGTGAGTTAATATTTAACGTCTCATAGGCAATATTTCCGCCATATCGTGACAATAACAATTTTACTAATATCAATATTAATTTCAATAAATTTAAAACATAAAAACTTGTCATCGACCAATAGTAAAAATACTAGAGTATCACAGATAAAAAAATAATAGAAGTATGCTATTGTAAAATTAAATAACTTTAGACAGTACAAAATGAAAACGGGCTATAGATCACCAAGAACTGAAAACTCAGTCTGAAATTTGAGTAAAATTTTAAGTTTGTTTCGAGAAATCGGGGCCAGGACACAAAGTCTGTCTTCGTGGACGACATCGCCAGACCACATCGTGCCGTTGGTGATTTCTTTCAAGAGGCGGTACCAAGTCTACTTTGGCCCACCAGGAGTCAGACCTCGAGCATATAAAACATCATGCAATATTTGAACATTTACAAAATAGTATATTTATCTCTCTGTAAAATCTCTTGAATGCCTTTCGGGAAAAAAAATAGTCCCCCTGCGCATATCTTGAGGCTATTTCTTTGAAACTCCTGCCACTCGAGCTTGGTTATCACGAAGAACGCCCATACCTCCCAGTTGAAATGATGAGGTCCTTTGTAGAAATGAAAGGCACCATAGATTATGGGGTATGTTGGAGTCTCAAATGAACATATATTATTCATGAAACGTTTTCTCTATGAAGCAGAGCAAGTGATTTATGGACCGCTGAGACCAATGTGGATGTTTCAGCTTGTCGTACATTATGCTGCATGTCAGTTAAATCTTAAAATCGGTCGCAGGAGTGTATGTAGATCTTTAAATGAAACATCTTTGTATGGATATTCTCTCTGTATTCTTCTGCCGTGAAAATACGTAGAATATCTTTCTTAAATTAATAGTCTTCCCAAATGCATCATCGTTACTATTTCTCTGCTTGTTTTACAGCTGTTGATGTTAACTATACAATCGGTCTTCTTCGCGGAATGTCTTTTTTTCATGAATAAGTACACACATGTGGGGCATATTTCTTATCTTTAATACACATGTGTTTGAGTAAACCAATACTTTGTTTTAAATACTGGATGGCGATCCTCAGTTCATCTGAGTTTAATATATTTTCACCTGAGAGCCATGGTACTGGTTATTGAAACAAGACTGCAATGCTAGTCACGCATTGGGCATTTTTAAAGAAAACCAGTTTTTACGTCTTTAATATGTAGTTTATTATACCTGATCTGATTCTGGGTTAAACTTTGATTATGTGTATGTTGTTTAACACCGCAATATTCCAGCCACTCTGGACCAAACTAGTGGATGATAGTATGAACAGCCATCGGGATACGATGCTGCTCAATCTAGGTCTCCTTCATTGTTATCGTTGATATGCAAAAGTATGCATAAAAAGAATGCCCTTGATAATAACATGCTTATTATTGTTAATGACAAGGAGATTAATGATTTTATTACACACCCCTGGGTGGGAAACCCAGGTGAGAAAACTGTTATCAAACCTATGTGTGATATCAATTTCTAATCCCGTAATTGGCTACTCCATGGTGATGACCTAGGGACTACTTTCCTGATTGAAATTCATTGATAAGTTTCTTGCGCTTCAATCGAATGCAGACCTGTTTGTGGTGAGATCGATTTACCAACTGACTTCTTAGATGAACTGATGAAGAATGGAATCTTACCGATGAACCTGGTGATTGTAACGATGCGGGTCGATCGCCAAACCCTCAACAGCTATATGACCATTCGCAAATTGACAAATTCGTTCARGACAATCAGAACCGAAACAGACAACGTAAAAAGATGTGCCACATGAGGCGTTTGCAAGGGTTACATGATTGCAAAAATTGATACACGTCCTATCGAGTCCATTCAATTAAACTTTGTGACATTTTGTGTACATTTTTTANGCGGGTCGATCGCCAAACCCTCAACAGCTATATGACCATTCGCAAATTGACAAATTCGTTCAGGACAATCAGAACCGAAACAGACAACGTAAAAAGATGTGCCACATGAGGCGTTTGCAAGGGTTACATGATTGCAAAAATTGATACACGTCCTATCGAGTCCATTCAATTAAACTTTGTGACATTTTGTGTACATTTTTTATTAGCCTATGAAAGGAAGATGGTAACAATTCTGAACCATCCACAGTTCGCGGGATGTTGTCTTGTTCTGATAGGTACCTTAAGTCAAAGCACTACTGTTCATTACAATGATCGTGAATTCAAAAAGTAAAAAACTGTCATCAAAACAAAAAAAAACCTTCTAAAGAGTGAAGGAATGGGTAACCTACATCGCCATGCTGAATTGCTCACTGACGATGACATTAACAAACTCTATGAAACAAAACATTTGGTCCTCACGACCCCAAATCCATTTTGAACACCATGTGGTGGAATAACACCTCTCATATTTGGATGTGTAGTGTCAAACCACATACTGACATTAAATGGAGGCATGTTGCACTTGAACCTGACTCAGACGGTAGAGAATTTCTTGAATTTACAGAGAGGCAGTCGAAAACTTACCAAGGGGATAATCCTTTGGGTATCCGTAACATGCACCCCAAAGCATGGGCGACTGATGATGAGCATTGTCCAGTATCCATGTACAAGCAGTACTCGAGCCTCTCTACTGCAGGATACTCAAGTCCACATACTCCTTCCTATATTGCCACTAACATCAAGGAACCATCTAGCAAATTCCCTGGTTCAAAGGGCAACCAGCAAACTCAACTTTTAGGGAAGCGTAAGTCCCCCATGTGCTAAGAAATCTAACCTCCGATGACGACTGTATTCAAATTGAATGAACGTCCGCTAGCCATGTTCGGAACGATAATAATGACGTCTCACTGTGAAGTTAGTTTCACTTCAGAGAGAACCATTTACAGTTGCAAAGTCATGTTTTTGGAGTGTTTAATAAATTTCTTTGAATTATCTTGTCTGCATCATCGCTGTTGCCTTACAAATGCTCAAATATGACCGATACGCTTTTGTTCTAGGGTTACGCAATGTATGTGTATTAAGTAGTCTGCCGAGTGACGTCACTCATTCATGACGTTTTTGTTACGTATCAATGCGCCACTACAACCAGAGAAAGGGCAAAATATACATCGATTTGATCCAAAAGTAATGAGATTTTAGGTGTGTAAGAAACAGATTACTATACTCGTGTCTGTCGGATACCATTTATCTTACAACTCGTACTTTCAAAACGTTTGGCAACAACTCGTTGTAGGATATATGGTATCTGACAGACACCCTTGTAGTAATCTCTCTGTATGTATCACTGTAGACAGCCGGGTACAATGATTGACGCCCAGATGAGCTCAGTGATTGAGTGATTGAGTGAGTTCACGGGTCTTGAAGACGGCGGAATATATAGAGAGCATAATGTAAAAGTAATATGTAAAATAAGTTGCACTGCAACGGCTTGGAGATTAGTATTAAGTGTGACAGGGCTATGGATAATATTCTGGCGAAAAAGGATTGATGATCCTCCAGTGGCTCTCTCACCTGCAGGAGAAAAATAGTGATATCCACTGAATTGACGCAATTCAAATTTGTCTGTCTGTTTTAAATAAGTTTCCTGCAGACAGAATACTGACTGTGTAAAGTCCTGTACTAATAAATGTATTTCATTGAAATTGGACTTGAGTTCTCTACAATTCCACTGTATTATTTTATTGGAATAACCTATCTTTAGGGGGGAATGATTAAGGATCTACCCCGCCCTTTTTTCCTTGGCGACAAGCTATGTGCTCTTGGATGGAAGTTTTCTGACACTTCCATATCCTCAAGTGAACCATATTTATTATAGAGTTGAATTTGATTATCTGACCCCTTTGATACTCTGCCACTTTGATGTTTTATCGAAGATTCTGGTCTTGGTTTACCTTTACTTTTACTGACTTGCTTGATATTTGTACATGGTTGAGACGATGATTTCTCGCGTGCTACAGCTGAATCGTAATTACCCATGGATTCAGACTGGATTTGAGATGTTGTTGGAATTATTGCAGCTGTTTGCGTGGATTGCTTTGGTGAAAACCTCTCAGGAGCCTCCGTTTTCACCCATGTGAAGTCTGCCTGGCATCATTAACTTTTGTTACTTGGGGTTTGTATCAGAAAGGGTACTGGTAATTGACGCATATGTTTCCATATGTCAATTCTGGARWTTGTTCAAGTTTTTATGCTTCTGCAAAGCTGATGTTTCTGCTGAATATTAKTTTGTTTATCTCCATTTGTTGTTTCCATATTGGGCAATCCTTAGAGGAAGATGAATGTGCTCCGGAGCAGTTTGTGCAATTTTTGTAGTTACTGTCACAATCTTCTTTCACATGCGTCTTCTCACTCCAGTGAGCGCATGTAACAGACAATGTGCAGGTGTTCATACCGTGACCGAACTTCTGACACTTAAAACGTATAAGAGGGTTTGGAATATATCTGTCAACCTTGATATTGCAGTAACCAGCCTTTATAGATTTAGGAGCAATAGGAGATGAAATCGAAAACAAATATGTGTTTGTCTGATGGGTTTCTGAATTTTTACGAGTGGTAAATCTTTTTACAAAGGTGACACCTTGTTCTTTCATTTCTGAGACAATATCGATTTCTGCCATGTCAGAAAACAATCTATCATTCAACTTTTGGCATACTTTCCCTACCATGTGTATGGAGGGTCACTAGTAGGCACATATTTATCATAAATTTTGAAATAATTCTGAAATCGTTTTTGATGTCAGCTATGCTGGTGTTGATTTTAGCTGTGCTGGTGTTGAAGGAGTAGAATCGTTTCACTGTTGTATTCATGCTCAGTGAAGCAGTCATAAAATCACGCTTGTGTAGCGCCCTTGCAAAATGGTATAATTTACATCGACAGTATTCCGGCGAAATGGTCAGGCGCCACGCTCGTCAAGATAGACACTGCGGAGAAACAGAACTTGAGGAGCTATCAGTGAGCAATTCTCAGAGTGCTGGTATAGAATATTTAAAGGCCAGGTCAGTGTTCTGCCAAGACAGCGGCCTTGTGGGATCATTGTTGATTGGCAATAGTATTAACAATCGGTGGGATATTAGATATAGATAAGTATTTGTCATATATAATGTTTTTTACAACTTCATCTACTGCTGGGTGTTCCTAGGTCAACCGCAGAAAAAGTAATAGACTTTGCTTGTTTTATCACAGGAAATACCCTTGTTCCATACTGTTTCTGTTAAGATTTCTGTTTAATTTCAGAACAGAACCTTGAAGAGACATGGTAATGGCAGTGATCATCTACAGGATGTTGAGGCTGAATAGAAGACTGCAATATGTCACGTATGTATGACTAACACTAAATGTGGATGGCGATTCTGCTTCGACAAACTGCATGTCCAGATTTAATTTTCATATGAACTCTCAGTGTGGCCACATACGTTTTTAAAAAGACCCTTGTGTTTTCACTGAAGGGGGTTCTTGTCCACACTTGTGCAGTTGCTTGGCAGAACACAGCAAGGGTAGAGTTAGATCACAGTCTTTCACTCACTACATCAATCAATTGATTGTGTGGTCCAGACTTGATTACAAAAGGTCTGAAGTAGAATACTACCAGGGTTATGATTAGGTACACTGTCAGGTACATCACAGCAAGGGTAGAGTTAGATCACAAGGTGCAGTCTTTCTCTCACTATATCAATCACTTGATTGTGTGGTCCCGACTTTTTAATGTAAGTCCTGAACTAGGATTTAACAAGGGGTAGAGTTTAGGTTAGGGTTAGGTACACTGTCAGGTACATCATAGCAACGGAAGAGTTAGATCACAGGGTGCAGTCTTTCTCTCACTATATCAATCACTTGATTGTGTGGTCCAGACTTGATTATAAAAGGTCTGAAGTAGAATATAACCTGGTTTAGGGTTAGGTACACTGTCAGGTACATCACAGCAAGGGTAGATTTAGATCACAGGGTGCAGACTTTCTCTCACTATATCAATCCCTTGATTGTGTGGTCCAGACTTGTTTGATTTTGTATCTTTCGAAATGGAATATGAATGACTGCAAACAACCAAACGTTAATAATTTCACACATAAATTGTGACTTGATTATAAAAGGTCTGGAGTAGAATATAACCTGGTTTAGGGCTAGGTACACTGTCAGGTACATCACAGCAAGGGAAGAGTTAGATCACAGGGTGCAGTCTTTCACTCACTATGTCAATCACTTGGTTGTCTAGTCCAGACTTGTTTATGTAAGTCCTGAACTAGAATATAACCAGGGGTAGAGTTCGGGTTAGGGATATGTACACTCTCAGGTGCATCACAGCAAGGGAAAAGTTAGATTACAGGGTGCAGACTTTCACTCACTACATCAATCACTTGATTTCGTGGTCCAGACTTGATTATAAAAGATCTGAAGTAGAATAAAACCTGGTTTAGGGTTAGGTACACTATCAGGTACATCACAGCAAGGGTAGAGTTAGATCACAGGGTTCAGTCTTTCACTCACTATATCAATCACTTGATTGTCTGGTCCAGACTTGTTTATGTAATTCCTAGAATTTAACCAGGAGCAGAATTTGGGTTAGGGTTAGGTGCACTGTCAGGTACATCACAGCAAGGGTAGAGTTAGATCACAGGGTGCAGTCTTTCTCTCACTATATCAATCACTTGATTGTCTGGTCCAGACTTGTTTATGTAATTCCTGAACTAGAATGTAACCAGGGGTAGAGTTAGGGTTGGGGGTTTGGTACACTGTCAGGTACATCACAGCAAGGGTAGATTTAGATCACAGGGTGCAGACTTTCTCTCACTATATCAATCCCTTGATTGTGTGGTCCAGACTTGTTTGATTTTGTATCTTTCGAAATGGAATATGAATGACTGCAAACAACCAAACGTTAATAATTTCACACATAAATTGTGACTTGATTATAAAAGGTCTGGAGTAGAATATAACCTGGTTTAGGGCTAGGTACACTGTCAGGTACATCACAGCAAGGGAAGAGTTAGATCACAGGGTGCAGTCTTTCACTCACTATATCAATCACTTGATTGTCTGGTTCAGACTTGATTTTGTATCTTTCGAAATGGAATATGAATGACTGCAAACAACCAAACGTTAATAATTTCACACATAAATTGTGAGTGAAGCTTAAGCTCATGCTTACCTGGATGTCTGACTTAGTAATATACAGAAAAGTTTGTTCACTCAAAACACTCAAAACAGAAAGTTCAACCACTGTTGAGTTACCTTGAAACTTATTTTCATTTCATACAGATTGGAATAACAATATATGCCTGCTTTTCTGCATGATTGTTAGTTTTATGCACTTAGTAATAGTTGCAGCTGTGTCAACATATTTTGTCAATAAATGAGTTTTGACCAGACAATTCAGTGATTGAAGTCATGCGCTAACCCCACCCATCCCTTAAATTTATGTTCAAAATAAGTGACCCCCCTGCATGCATGTCATGTACAAAATCAATTACCTCCCCCATCCCCTTCCCATAACTTCTAAGCATGCTTTTAAACATACTTTTATGTACAAAATCGCTGCCCCCCTAGCACGTGTGTACAAACTTTATGACACACACACACACCCCAAGCCATAAATAATGAACGGTCCCTCATGCCATGCCTAAACACAGAAACAGGGAAATATATCAACTATGGTATGGCTAGAGTTCTCAGCAAGGGAATTGATGTTCGTAAGTAGATATTGGTGGAATTTAGTTAAAAAATAGAAGCATGAAGATATTTGTTTGCTGGCGTTTATGGGCCGTTAATGTTAATCCCTTGAGGGGGGACAATAAGCTAGTAGACTTACTACCGTGACTTTGTGACATTTGCCAAACTTTAGACTGGAAATATTCAACACACACGTCTTGCCCCAGTTTACTTGAAGAATATGGCTTTAACACACTATTCCCCCAGTGTATTTATTCATTAAGTCCCTCGATGACACAGGAAATTACACGTATTTGGCTAACCAGCAGTGACAGACGGGCTGTCTTTTTAATTTTTAAACAAATACTTGGGGGGGGGTTGGGATATGACAACACTGAAATTACCGTGGAACAGCAGTTTGTATCATAAGTTTACACTTTGCTTATTGCAACAGAAAAAAAAATAATATTGTGCCAATGGTCGGAGTGTGAAATGGGGTGCCAAACGTCGTATCACCCTCACTGTTGCCTCCTCGCCGTTTCTCAAGTATGACGCTGGACACGTGACTTTGTAGATTGAACGTTCAACGTAATGTAATACTTTCTCAGTTCCTAGCTCCTTTACAATCACTGCGTGTCAATTTTAATACGTGAAAATTAAGAGAGAAAAATATGGCAGTTCTTCAATTCCAAATCTTATAACACATTAAAACACACTGGGCAGAAAACGTTTTCTAAACTTTGTCAATTTTCTGTCAGACGTCTGAAATTTGGTCATAAAAATGTGACGCTCGTAACCGGCCACCGGACCAAGGTCAGAGTTCAAGTATAAAGTTCATGACGTCATCATCGCGAGTTCTGACGTCACGGGGTTCCTGTCGGCCGAGGGCTCCTTTTGATTATTCTGGCGCAGTGATGAGGCCGTGCACAAATCTGTTTTGTAAGCTTGGTCTCTCGTAGCGTCCCAAATTGTTATTAACTCAACATATTTGCTTACAATTAAGCCCCGTTCGCATGGACCCATTTGCACACCATGTAAATATACATACGTATGCAAATAAAATACACATGTGCAAATTGGTCCATGCGGACGCAATTCACACTCTGTGCAAATTTGCACTTGGAGTAAATTTGCATCTGATTTGACTTAGGTGTAAATATACTTTTACACATGTGCAAATTTGCATTGTAAGCAAACTGGCCCATGCGAACGCATAATAAATTTACACGTGTGCAAAATGAACATGTCC
>VKKT01003304.1:34960-45380 GCA_008038995.1 Haliotis laevigata | reverse complement strand
AGCAAATGCTTACATGTAATTCTGATGCAACAATGAAGTTCTGTTCGTATTCTCAAAACCGTGTCGGCCCTACGTTTTCACATGCAATACAGCAGTTAATACTCCCTTCTTGTAACCTGTGTTAGGTGGTATAAAACTACACATGTTATTTGTCATGTTTCATTTGATGGTCAGTTAATGAATTTATAACAGGTATTATTAGTGGTAACACCGCTTAGAAAAGGTAGTGTTTATGTCAAAAGGTAGTGTTTATGTATGTAGATTTAATAATCTATACTGAATACCCTCTGTCGTGTATGTGTCTGTGTAAAAACAACGTCCTTCTCTTAAACGATTAACCGCCAATACATTGATTGATTGCTGATTATTGGCTAGCTAAATGACCTATTTTAAAGCATGGAGGACATTATGCAATTAGTTGCCAGGTGTGCTATCTTGGGTGACCAATGAGACTATACACCAATGTGAAATACTTGAAACAATATATCACTTTTTCATATATTAGACTGTTAAAAGACATATCACTTGGAACAGCTGCAGATAAATTGGCATATCACTCGTTTTTGTGGATATTATTGGATACATTCCTCGAACAAGGTAATAGCCTGACATTGTTCCTATAACTTTAATCTGTTTTAATTTGAATATTTGCATTTTGTTTTTATTCATTTGTCGTAGCATTCATTCTGCCGCAGATGCGGCTTAGAGATGCCTCAACGTCTGAATTTGGTCCTAGAAGTAGGTTAAAAAGAGGAGTGGATGTTTTGAGCGAGCATTGACCTTTTTTTGAAGAGTATATTTGATATTATGTATGCATGTAGGTAGGGGATTGGTTTCGATTTGGACTTGAATGCGTTGCTAAGTTAAACAAGAAGGCCGTCCAACCTAGTAACGCCGAGCCTGCCAAGCAGGCCATTACTAAGTTAAACAAGCTGATTGCCTAACCGAACAATGCCGTGCTTGGCAGGCTCGGCGTTACTAAGCTAAACAACATGGCCGTTCAACCTAGTAACGATGTGCTTGGCAGGCACGGCGTTGCTAAGCTAAACAACATGGCCGTCCAACCTAGCAACAGTCAAACTCGACATCGCTAACACCGGGAGGTGAGTGTTGCCTATTTTGCCATACTATGTCTGATATCTAGTGAACCAGGGAAACCGTTGACGTGCGATAAATGAGACAAAACAAGCTAACTATATTAGCTAGCCTGCTACCAGACTCAACAATCCGTTTATGTAATGAGATTAAACAACAAACTGACTATATCAGTTAGCATGCTCCCAGAATTCAGCCACCCGGCCGTTTGCTACTAGCATACTGTTAATTTCTTTCCTTCGAAGCTAAATGTCCGAAAAGGAAGACCCAGCGCGCCCTGTATATTTACCAAACAATTTCCGAATTTCCTTTAGTTTTCGGGCACAAGCGACAACGCCAACGACAACCGCCCACAGGTTCAGGCCGAACCACGTGACTGTTTTCGACAAAAAACCCAGCAACCAGGACACGATGCTGCCCAACATGCCAGGCAGGGCTTGGGCGGCTTTGCCAGCCAGTCTCGCCAGGGCTTCCCTGAGCAATTTCAATTATCCAGTCTCTGACGTGGCCACCTTTTTTGGGTGGTTGTGGTGCTGGTGTCGTACCGCCGCTGCCCATAAGCGCTAAGACAAGGGGTCGATATGATGAAGCCCAAAGCCATCAGAACGCTGGCGATGGTGATCCCTTGCTCCCGGAACAAAATTCGGATCCTGTCGGACAATGTGGTGTCCTCGTTCAACACTCGGTTGATGGTTTCACACATGCGGCTGATCTGGGATAGAAGGGTTTTTCGGTTCGAGGAAGCGGCTTCCAATTAGGGGCGTCTCTCATCTTCCAAGTGGCACAATCATCCCTCGATGCGACGTCTGCTGTCGTCATCGTCTTAGCTAGTTTGAGTTTGGTTTTCACATGATTTCGTTCAGTTTCCCCATGTTGTTGACGAGTTCTCTGCATACGTGTTTCAAGCCTTTGTCTAGGCCGTACAGTTCCCTGAGGGGAAATTGGAAACCAGCCAAGGGTTCATCCACATACATGCGCATTCGATGTCGTCTTTTGCCTGTTGGGGCACGTCTCTCAGATCATCTCCGGTGGTGATATTGTCGAGTCCAGTCCGTTTTGCAGATCTTTGACGACCTTGGGTGGAGGTTGTTTTGGTCGTGTGCCACCGTAATCTTGCAGGTTTAATTCGTCGCGAGCTAATTGTACGCCGTGTTTTCCAGCCAGAGTCGACAGAGCGAGCGTTTTTCTCATGTGGGTGTTCATCAGATCGATCTTTGCATCTGCTTTCAATCGCAGCGTGCCTTTCCAATCGATCAAAAACTTGGAATAGTCTTGATACGGTGGCTCGACGCAAGTTTTATCTCGTCTTTAAGCATCGTAATAATTGCTGATGGTCTGTTTAAAGAGTTGGTCGCTCAAAAGGTCGCTCATGAACGACGTCTCTGCATAATCAGCGAGCAAAGGGGTTCTATTGTCCCTGAAATTGTCAATGGGAATATTGTCACCACCTTCAGCCATGGTTCTATTGTCGTTCACCTACGGACGAAAACTCGATCCTTACTGAAAATTGAGAGAACCCCTGGCGGTCAAAGCTGTGCGTCAATCGGTGACGATCACCAACAATCTGAGCACGATTGATGAGAACCAAAAGCTGTTGGTGCGCTTTCCCAACCTGGGTGCGGATGACGTCATCGTTCCGGGGATTTTTGGCATGTCCTTTCAGATCAGTTTTGAATCCATTGATGATAGACGTTGGGTCCCTGGGTCGTGCCATCATGAAGAAAATGACCATCAAAATCAGTGGAAACGAAGTGCTGAGCATCGCCGACAGTGCCATGTTTTTCAGCTACACCGACCTCTGCAGAACCGCGATCGAGCTGGAAATCATGAAGTACAAGGGGATTTGTATGGCCAAGTGTCCATTGACTCGGTTGCGCGTGGGGTACAGTCTCGACCAAGCCGAACTCACTGTGATGGCGAATAAACATATGGCCATCGACGAGGCGTTCGGGAACAGATTTTGCATCCCGCTCGATTTCGAGTTGCTGGAGGGTCACATACCATTTTACCAAGCCGCACTGGGCAACAGGCTGGAATACGAACTCGTGTTTAATGATTACAGTAACGTTATCATGACAGAGAGTGGCGAGGAGGGTCGCTACACCATCAACAATATTTCGCTGGAGGTCGACAAGGTGATGAACCCGGAATTGGCTCGACAGATTCGGAACCAGTATTTGGGCACATTAGCCATCCTGGACGATTGCATGCTGCGTCCTTGGAAGATCGTCGCGCATTTTGATCCTGCCGGTGGAAGAATCGTTTCAATGAAAAGTATTGGAACCCCGAGATAACGAAAGTCGAGGTGACCATCGAGGACATGCCCACCTAGCTGTTCAGCCAAAGCATGCATGCATGTTAGTATGTATATGTATGTATCTATTAATATTGATTTGCCTCGCGATCCTCATTGCTCCATCTCGTGCAGTCAGACGGTGTGCGAGAAGATCGTGTTTGTCTCGGATATGCTTGAAGGGTACTATCAGAATGTGTTCGATCATATCGTGATTCTTTGCCCTATACTCGTCAATAAAACGTACATGGAGAGAGCGTGGGTGATGAACGACTGGGAGGTGTATAAAATCGACCTGGAAGTACGTTTTCAGGACTGGTTGCGAGCCTTTCACAAGAAGTTCGAGGGAGAATTGACGCTGTTTATCCTAGACGTCTTCGGGACATCACATGAAACACAGCGTTTGGGTCCTCATGCAAAAATCCAACTCAGTCCTGAAAGACCTCAGGGAACAGACGCGATGGGTTGCCCTGTTTCATTGCAAGGATAGGGATCCTTTCGAGGAATGTTTAAGGGAAAACGACGTGATTCCACCAAACCCCAGCGAGAATGCAGGAGAACCTTGTTAGCCGAAATGAAACACGCCAAACTCGTGCTGAAAACAGACCAATCCGTGGTTTATGCAGTATGCTAGCTTAGCAAAATCAAGCAACCTGCTAAGCAAAATCAAGCGGCCTGCTTTGCAAAATCAACCAATCTGCCTAGCAAAATTAGATGTATACCTCCTATAGATTAAAAATCATGACGACGTTTGAAATTCTCGTGTTGTTTTACCTGACATTCATCTCATTCTGTTTGGGTTATGCCGGATTTCATTATGTTAGATTTAAAAACAGATTGATGTATTACACGATGGAGTTGGACCACATGCTCGTACAAATGATATCCGAGGAGAAGGAGAGTGGAAATGGTCATCTCAGGGATTATTATTATTTATTATAGGATATTTATAGAGCGCACATAACCATGTATCTAATACATGCTCAAGGCGCTGACATTTTTCCCCTCGATCACTGGATTTCAATCTCAATAGCACATCGTATTATCAATCTCAACTCCCCAGGGAGCGTACAACTCTTGCAGCCAGTAGGCGCACAGAGTTATTGCGGTTTTCTAATCCTTACGAGGTACCCATTCACAGGTGGGTGGACTGGGACACATAGTCACAGTACTTTGCCCAAGTTCACTGCACGTCGCTGTACCCGCAACTAGGTGTTTGCATGTATTCATGTGGCCACCATTTGGTCATATACCAACGGATATGTGGGTTCTTTTAAGTACACAGGGTTGTGTACTTTACACTAGGGGTTGTGACAACGCTGAAAGAGACTGCACACAAGAAAGACTCGTGGCCCTCATCATGGGTGGGACGGGGAAAACAATACTTGGGCGAAAACATGACCACCGATAAAAAGATGTCCAAGGGGGACATCGATCAACTGTATGCAAGATATGAATCCCGATTCGGTGCTGAAATGACAAAGACCATAGGGTCTATGACCCGACAATGTCACACCACGATCGCTTCGTCTCTGCTCCCATTCCACGGGCACGTCGACCTTATATGTGCGAAGATCTTGATGTGGATCCATTTATCGGTCAAGCTTTGAACACCCTCAGTTGCGAGTTATATCACTGATACAGTGTATTCTTAGCTCCCATCACCGTGGTGATCATTACGGCGAGGCACTGCCAATTTAAACATGAATGTCCGACTACTGATATACGAGAGATACGATATATGAGAAGAAAAAAGATTATCTCTTCTGAACGTAACCAACTCCTCAGAATAAAATTTAAACAAAAAAAAAGATTTTACAAGTGCTTCATTTCAAAAGAGAAGGCTGATGGAGTTATCTTCCTTTGAAAACCACCAATTAGACATTAGACTTTGCATATGGATATATCAAATCAATTTGACATTTGACTCGCACCTTGCTCACCTCGCTCGACATGAAATATGCCAACCCCCATACTGCACGGGAACTCAAACTCGGAGCTAAAGAACCGGGATTGAAGGGTTATTCTCACATGAGGAAAGCCCAACTGCTTACCTTGTTGTAAGACACCGAGCCGGTCGAGTTGAGATTCGTGCCGATAGACCATGCTGTTGGTAAGTATCTGAGAGGCTGGAAATGACCATGCAGTCTAACATCAACGTCAACAGCGTCAAACTTCTGATCGCTGACAAAGTCGAAGAAGAGTTGGATGATTTAAAATACTACAAAGAGCATCCACATGTTGCTCAACAAACAGCAGATGGATAGAAGTACTGAGTCCATCTAGCCTTACTTCAGAGGCAAGCAGGAGAGTCGTACTTCAATCCGACTTGATCCCTTTGACCCTTGATACCTCTCTACAAAAAGTACAAGAATCGTTTGAACGATGGATGCACAGGGGCTCCAGATGGGTGGCGGAAAGTATCAACACCATCTGTTTATAGCGAACTACGTACCGTTCAGAGGCGGATGGTACCTAGACTTGCCTCCATATTACAAGAATAAAAAAGCCACCCTGAGCGTTAAAAACGACGACCATTGCTTAAGATGGGTGCTGAGATCGGCCTTATTCCCCGCTGATTCTAAAGTGGCAAACAGGCCTTCGAGCTATCCCGCAGACGATGGGCTGAACTTGGATGGTGTAGATGCTCCCACACCCATCTCTCAAATGACAAAGGTGGAAAAACACAACCATTTAGCCGTCTTCGGCCACGAAGGCAATCTGAGGTCATGCACCGAATCAGCTCCAGGCCCCGATGATGAGCACAGAATCAATTTATTTCTCATCGAAAAAGGCGACCCGTATCACTACGCATGGATCAAAAGTCTGAGCCGGCTGTTGTACAACCAATCAAACCACAAGCCACAAAGAAAAGAATGCGAATTATGCCTGCACGGTTTCAAGCAAGAAGACCTCCTGGGAGCGCACCGGAATGATTGCCGAGGTGTGGGAGAGATGGCCATCCGAATCGACATACCTCGAGAACATCAAAACATCTTAGCATTCATCAATCGCAAACACCAAATGCCGGTGACTTGCGTCATGTATGCCATTTTTGAAGCGCTCATCAAACAGGTCGACCACGACACGTCGCCACCTGACACGAATCAGTTTCACGTACAAAACGCAAGAACACCAAGACTGTGTGTTCGAGTACGTGGTCGTGGTCGTTTGATGTGACGGTAAAAGTGTGATCTACCGAGGTCACGGCTGAAACGTTTCTCACGTTCTTACAACGAATATTTGTCGGACCCTGCCCCCATGGATATGACGCCGGAGGATAAATTTGCTCACAAGAATGCTCAGCGTTGCCATGTGTGCAACCAACCCCTTAACGGGGATGTCATGAAAGATCATTGACACATCACCGGTCGATACCGAGGTGCCGCCCATAACAATTGTAACCTCCAGCTTAGAATTGGCCCAAGTTCGATGAAACCCAACTACTTCCCATCTACTGCTTTTACAGCAACTTAACCGAATCCAATATCTCCCAGGACAATTACGACAATGCCCAGAACGTGAGGGAGAAACTGGGCTGTCAACATTTAGGCGATTATCACGAACTCTACTTGAAAACGGACGTCCTGCTGCTGGCTGACGTGTTCGAGACGTTCAGAACAGCGTATTTGAAACAGTATCAACTCAACCCTGCCTGTGACTGCACTCTTGAAGAAAACGGGAGTCAAATTGGAATTGCTCATGGATTACGACATGCACCTGGTCATGGAGAAGGGGATGCGTGGTGGGATTTCCGTGGTCTCCAAACGGTGCGCGAAAGTCAACAACCCATACGTGGAAGGTTATGACTCAAGTAAGCCCACCAACCACCTCCTCTATCGCGACGCCAACAACCTGTACGGGTGGGCCATGAGTCAGTCTCTAGCTACAGGCGGGTTCGAATGCTTGGACGATGAGATCGATATCATGAGCATCGCGCCAGATTCGAACAAAGGCTACATCCTTGAAGTGGATTTGGAGTATCCCGTGGCATTGCACGCTGCTTTCAACAGCTATCCGCTGCCTCCTCAACGGTTGACGGTTAACCGAGACAGGATGTCAGACTATCAACTAAAAAAAAAGAAAAATAAGCCTGCCAACGTGGAAAAACTCATTCGTGGTGCACAATCGGAATCTGCAACTGTACTTGTTGCGTGGCATGAAGCTGAATAAAATACATCAGGTGCTGAAACTCTATCAAAGTCCCAGGATGGAACCTCACATTCGATTGAACGCCGAGCTGTGAAAACAGGCCACAAGCGATTTCGTGAAAAATGATGAACAACTCAGTGTTCGGTAAAACCATGGAAAACTTGAGAAAACGGTTGACAGTCAAACTCTTGCGATCTCACGAGTAACAAAAACTCATTGACAGCCCAGCCTTCAACCGGAGCAAGCTATTTGATAATGACATGGCGGCACTGTGTCCGCGTACGTGGGGATGAGCATTCTTGACCTCTCCAAAGATTTGATGTACAACTTTTATTACAACCGACTCAAGCCACAGTACGTTGATAGATGCGAGCTGCTGTACACAGACACCGATTCCTTGTTGTTGAATATACGCATCGAGGACGTGTGCGAAGACATGGTGAAACACATCGATTTGTACGACACGAGCGATTACCCCCAGACCACGCCCTACACAGCACGACCAATAAAAATGTTCTCAGCAACATGAAGGACGAATTCGCAGCGACACCCATCGCGGAATACGTCGGGTTAAGGCCTAAAATGTATTTGTTTAAAAAAGTCGATCACAACAAAATCCGAAAGGTGAAAGGGTTCAAGAAATACGTGGTGAAACAACACATCAAATACACCCTCTTCAAACAGGCTCTCTTCGATAAACACACGTTCAAACACCCCAGGAACGCATTGAGAAGTGACAAACACAACATCTACGGCATCACTCTCAACAAAACCTCGCTGTCGGCCCTGGATACCAAACGTTGGATTGTGAACGATGGCATCCACACTTATAGCTGTGGGTAACAACAGTAGGTCTCGGTGCATTGGGAGTTTCTGAGGCCCCCAATAAAGGAAACTCCACTTGAATGAACTATAGCATGTATACATCACGGAGAATGTATCCGGCTCCCCGATACATCCTGAAAAGAAAGTTTGACATCTCTATACCCAATCGTACCCATCAAGCCGACCTCTTGTTTCTCCCACATGACAGGGTGAGAAACGAAACGTACAAGTACCCTCTGACCGTCGTGGACATTGCCAGTCGCTTTAAGGAAGCGGAGCCGTTAACGACCAAAGATTCGAGTCAAGTTGCTAAGGCCTTAGAACATATCTACAAACGCAGTCGCTTGACCTGGCTGATCGAATTACAAGTCGAGCCTGGACGCGAGTTCATGGGAACCATGTCACAGCTGTTATTGAAGCATAAATTCCAGGTGAGACGAGGCGTGGACGGAGCTCACTGAAGCCAAGCCATTGTCGAAAGATTTAACAGGACTTTAGCCGAGCGTTTCTTTGGACATCAGTATGCCCAAGAGATGGCCAACCCAGAAGAACGATCTACAGAATGGGTCGTAAGCTTACCGAGAGTGGTGTCGGCGATCAACAACGAAGACACCCGACTCCTTGATAAAAGACGCGTCAAAGCCATTTGAATGAAATTCATGATGACTGAATCGGCTGCGCCATCACATCACAGCAAAGAGAAAAAACTACCGGACCGGGTAATCGTGAGGTATCTGTACCAGCCCGGTGAACTGGAAGGAGGGGACAAACGTCGTGCCACAGACCCTGTATGGTCCATGAAAACGTACCGCATCGACCAAGTGGACATCGAAGAAGATGAACCGAATCTGTATTACTTGCAAGACGGACTGGGTGGGGGATTCGTCCAAGAGCAATTGATGATCGTCCCTCATGACAAGATTGGTACTCATCCATATGTAATACAACCAAGTATTCCAATTATATACTTTTCAAGTCCCTCCTAAATGTTGAAACTTCTCAGTTTAGATATTGCCCCATATTTAAGAAATTGTTTGACAAGATTTAGATGTGGTAATTTTAAACTAAGTTCTGAGACCAGTAGATATATCATGTCCCCTATGAGTCAAAATTTTGTCCTTTCAGCAAAAACATGAATCTAAACTTAATTGAAGATGAAATACATGTTATACTTTATTGTAAAGCCTACCTAGATATAAGGAATAAGTTTCTGGATACATATTTAACACCCTCTATCACAACACAATTTTGTCAACATAATGTCTTCAAGAAACATAAATGTTATAAATAATTTGTTTCTATATAATGTTGGGAAAATAAAAAAATCTGATGTTTATTTCTGAAAAAAGCATGTAATTTCATGCAAAATAATTATCTACGAAAATATTTTTGGCCAGTGGCCGATTACTGAATAAAAAGTCCGTGTTATTTCATCTTGTGATTAATAGTGGTAACACCAAATAAATTATGTCATGAAATGTCAAATATCAGTTTAGACTTATTTAATTTCATTACCACTTCAACATTTCTTATCAACCTTGTGCCTGTAAAAACATAGAATCGTCTTTGTTCGACTTGAAGGTAATCCCCCCCAAGCTCACTGTGGGAACTAACCGTCCCATAGCAGAGGTCAATTGTCTTCTCACCTTTTGTTTTACAGTTCACATACTGATATAGGTGTGGTAGTGATGACTTAAGATTGCAACTATTAGAATCCCCAAGGATGAATTTCGGAGCATCCGCCGATAGCATGTCCAGTTCATGAACAGAATCACATAAAACATCCGCAGCATGTTTGTCATTTCCATCAGGTGGAATGTACACAACAGTTAGAAACACTTGACTGAATTCCCTCCGTAGATAGAACGGTCTGAAACAAACAGTTAAGAGTTAGCCATTGTTGACGTCCATGACAGTCCATGCTGAACAGACACCACTGAAGTAGTAATTAATCAACAGAAGTGTTGAAACCCCACAGATAGTTCTCAGCAATATTGTGTCAGACATACTTCGATAGTTTTTATGCTCAAAATGAGGACTTATGCAGCATTAAGA
>VKKT01003303.1:93086-104815 GCA_008038995.1 Haliotis laevigata | reverse complement strand
TATGACATACGAGTATGAATCATGTTGATCCAAGTGATGCTAACAAAAATAGACGCATGTCCTTCTATCAAGTTAAAAAATGACATGAAAATTCGCTTGCTGCTCAACGTAAATAATAATTTTTCATTCTGCGAGTGACGGAATTCAATATTAGAGATTATATTTTTCCCGTTAATACATTTGACAATGCTTATTTCCTTAGCACGCCATTGTGGCTTGGGCTTGTTTGAATTGTGGCTTCCTGACAAGGTAAACCAGTGGTTGATAGCATGAGTAACGACCCAGGCCATCGATCACATTGTGACCACCCGATCCTCATTTGCATGTAGAGCGATGGGATAGCCTAGTGGTTAAAGCGTTCGGTCGTCACGCCGAAGACCCGGGTTCGATCCCCCACATGGGTACAATATGTCAAGCCCATGTCTGGTATCCCCCCACTGCGAAAGTGCTGGAATATTTCTAAAAGCGGCGTAACATAACATTCACTCACTCACTCATTTACACATTTCGTGCAGTCCATGACGTATATCATTTCATGATGTAGGATGCGTATATTATTGCATCAGTATGAAGACGTACGTCACTGCATCTTAACGAACTGTATATCATTAAGTCTGTGAGGTTTCCCCATTTAGCTGCCCTGCATTACTGCAGCTATATGCATGCACTTAAAATCAATTAAGCCCACAGATACACGTGTAACTGTCTACTCATCTATTTGAATCTGATTAATCGCTGAAACAAATGATTTCTCCAATGCTGTTAGCTCCCAGGGTGCCGTTRTACAAAACAACCTTAGCGGTAAGACTACCTTAGGTCTATGTTAAGGTATGGGAGTTACGGTCACCTTAGCGCTAAGATCGGTTTGTACAACGGCACCTTGGTTACTGCATTCGACGGACCATCTTCTCTACCATGTAGAGACGTTGTTGTCAACCACGTCAGATGCCGGTACCTCATGAACGATGAAAGGGATGACTGATAATGTTTATATCGCTTTGAATGAGTGATGCTTGTTACGTTTGAAAGTGGCTAAATTATGCTATGCATTATGTCGCTATGATTCACCATATGTCGTCAGCTGCTGTTCAGAATATCGCTGTCATTGTGAAATGAACACCTGTGACATAAGAGCATTACTCCATAAATTATTTATTCATTGCCGTTACATATTTACCGAAACATCATCTTAAATAGTTAACGAAATTTGTTATTATATTTGATATAAACCACACTGTTTTGTTTATTTGTATTTGTATTCAGAAGGAAGTTATCAAAAATAGAATATTTAAATGAACGAAAATATTAAAGAAATAGAATGAATAAAGGCAAAATGATCGATTCATCAATAAAAAAAACAATACTGTTTTGGACGTAAACAATTCTTCTGTTAATTTTCCTAAGTAATTTACCTAAAAAGCATGATTATTCTGTCAGAACTCGTTTTTTCCATTACACAGAATAATAAATATATAGCTAAATGAAGGCAAATTGACTAGTTTATCAATGACTTCTAATGCGGTATTGAGCATAAACACTCACAGATTAACTCTTATGATTTTCGTCAATTAATTTAACTTTAAAGCATGATTTCTCTGCCAAAACAAATAGAATGAATGAAGGCGAACTGATCAATTTATCAATGACTTACAATGGGGCATCGGACATAAAATAAACATGGACAGATTTATTCCTATAATTTTCCTCAATTCGTTTACCTTTAAAGCATTTTTTTGTGTAAACTCTGTTTTCATTGACACTAAAGCGCTAGACGTTAAACTGGAAATCACTTTAACATTTTTTAATAAATAATCAGTGACTCTTTAATCTCCGTTCGCCTGTAGTACCGCAAACAAGGGGGCCCTTGTTCTGGTTTCAAGGCAGGATGCCCCCATCTCATTAAACTTGACATCGCTAATTAAGCTTATACTTAATGAGTCCTTCCGTTAATCAACCCGTATCCTAACCATTGTTTAATGCCGCATTGAAATGACGTCATTTCAGTGAGCTGAATTGATGACTCAAATTTAAACTCCATTGTGCTTTAAAATTTAAAGCCATTTTTAAATGTGCCTGCGTGCGCTGAAGATCATGTTAAAGACGGCCACAAAGAACGTCTATTTGTTTGATCATTTGAAGAGTAATTGAAAGGTAATGAACCTTGGGAAAGAATGACGTAGGGTTAAAAGTTGAATTTGAGAACTTGAAGTTGATGAAATCTTCTATTTTTCGTGCTAAAAACTGTAAATGATACGGATTTTTGGATCAACTGGATAATCACATCACATGTTCTTGTCATCGATTACATGTTAAATGCTCTTTCATGCTATAATTAACGGTTATGACAAAGGTTTTAATATATTTCAATAGAACGACGAGTGTGATAATACGTTGTCAGATGTGTACAATTATCTCCGGCCTGATATTGGTGCTTACACATGCTGGCTGAAAATGAAACATAATGTATTTAGCAACGAAAACAAAATCATATTTTTTAATGTCGACAGATAAGTCAAACACGTGTCATATACAATAAAAAATAAAACTATTTAAGCGTTGTAAACCTTGGTAAACAACTTTTTTTTAAAAACAAGTGCCCTTTGTCTGTCTAATGCGCATTAAGCATTGTCTGGATGAAACATCCAAACCCCTCTTGACCCTTAAATTTACCGTATATGTTTTTGTGGCTTTTTTAATGATACACATGTAAACGTAACTGTAATCATTGTCGTTTTTTGTTACGATTTAATATCGAAACACTGTTAAATGAAACAGTAATCCCATAAAGTATCACGCAAAAAAGACGTCCAGTAGAGATGTCATGGGAGGTAACTCGTTTCCGGTCACTTCCCTTGAAATCCATGTGCATTGTTGACCGTTAATAATGATCGGCTAGTCTCGACCTGTGGATTCTGTCACAATACCGTTTCAGGTGAGTCATGCGCTAATCAGGGTTCATGACCTAGGACACCTGGATGACCTTTGTCACTTAGTGTCATCGTATCCCGCCTCACTGATTAATGTGCAAATGATAAATAGATGATCTCCCTTTACGGAGCATGTTCTGCAGGTATAGAAACCAATTAAGCGACCTTTTATGAGATGTTTCATAATGGCGTTTTGTGTATCTATTATTTGATTTTCCTGGCATCGTTATCAGGATCTCTTGGTTTGTGAATATTCATAAATTGAGAATAAATGCAGATACTGTTTGGCAGACAGAACAGTTGAATTTGCATGTCTGATAAAATACGACGGAAAAAAATGTTTGACATGAAGTTTCTTTTAAGAACCTGCTGTGCACAGATGGAAACAGAATGACATCATCCCACATTAACCTGCCTGAAATATTGCTTCTTAATACGTAAAAATGTTAGTTCTTATAATGTATACTTTGGTTTCCACATATATTTGTATTATACATTTACATTTACGTTATTAGAGAAGTGTAATTACATTTTTACTGTGGAAACGAAATTTGAAAAAAGGATACAATGACTTTGTTCGCACGTTTTCAGTACAATGCATATTGAAATGTATTTTAAAATATTTAAGAACTGCATTGTCAGAAAATATAAAGCTCCTTTGATAATTGTGTTTATTCAAAACCATAATTTTAGCAGTTGTAACTTCGTGCATCCAGACACACCATATGACTTTTATTGTCAAGAGTCTGTTAGTCACAACTCCTAGTGGCGAATAATATTCCCGATAGTTCACATTTTATGCCTTTTCAAAGAAAATCAAACAAACGTTGTCTAAATTAAAATTTATTGTGTTTGTCTAGTGCGAAATATTGAACAATCTCGCGTCTTTGTGTTACGGTACACATTTAGGGAGTTTTCTCGCCGGGAGGGGTGAGGGGGTGTGAGGTGATTTAATTCCCGCGTTACAGCCCTCATTTTCGGTTTGTGTTGCATTATGACTCAGAAAACACTGACTTCTCTGACACTAAATACAATGCCAATCATGTTTCCGCTTGAAAATCATCAAAACATAAAATTCGATGTAATCGCAACTTATAGCTCAGGGCGCTGGTGGGCTTTTACACCAAGATGATCTCTACATTGGGACCAGATCAAGTCTTTCATTTAATTCACCAAACACAATGAGCCAACCTCTTATGACGCATAACGCATTTTAATTTGTATCGAAAACTTAATTTCGAAATTACCACTGATTAAAGCAGGTGGAATTATGAGTGATGAAAAGACAAAGGTTCGGTGGGCCTTGATCTGTCACCAGACAACCACACACATTTGATTGGACGGTACAAGAGTGCACGTGACCTGCTTCTACTGATTCTTGTGCGCACGTGCTTTCCGTGCGAGAGTCGCCTGGATTCAGGTGACAGGTGGTAAGAGATTGCGAGTTTGTGTGAGTCACGTCTCCCGTTTACCAGGTATTGAAACGTAACCAGATACAACAGGCCAATCAATATATCGGAGGGGGCCAGGTATTATAGTGAGTGATGCTGAAACTGGGGACGGGAACAGCCAATGGGAGGAAAGAACGTTCATTGTTTTATTCAACAGATGGGAGGGCTATTACCTAGTACCAAGCAAGGGATATGACAGGGTTACTCTCTATGCCCTATTCCTTTTTGTCATTTTCCTCTTGGAATGACTCACGTTCACAGGTGTGCAGTGAACGATGTCACGTGCCCCTGTATTTTCCTCCAAGACAAAGAAACTGGAAAAAAAATTGATTTAATGCACAAACTACCATTGTTTTTCATTAATGACTTTGTCATAAGAGGGGCTTTGTTTGAGGAAAAAACATAATTTTGTTTGAGGAGGTCATTGTTTTTCTTGGCAGATTGGAAATATTATAGTATGAGTAGTGATGTGTCATCGGCAAGGCTGTTGGCCTTTTTACCTGGCACTGTGATTAAAGAATCAATGAGGACAATGGAGGGAAGAGACACAAACTAAAAGCTTCTTTCAGGTGACATTTGAGAAATGAAAAGCAGGTCTGAATCATCCAAGGCAAATTACAAATGTACGGCGATGAAAGAGAAAGTTGAAACTGATCAGATTGTTTTTTCGCTTCAATGTGTAGCCGTTACACGTTATAATACAGATGAGCGCACCCAACTGAATATTTTACAAGTATTTGCTCAATGTTTTTCACGCACCGCAATTTTTTTCAGTCCTTGTCCATGTAAGATAATAGTTGGAATAATTATGTGAGTAAATGGGGAGTTACATTTAGTTCATTGTCGTTAGTACGTGATCTCTCAACACGTTGTCACGCAGGATAAAAGCGTGACATGACCAGTGCGTGAACCCAGACAACGCCTTGGGAATATTTTTAACTGGGGGCATTATCTTCTATATTTTCTGATTGACTGTTTGTTACTCATGTTTAGAATAATGTAACAATACAACCAATTTGTAACTTGATATCACCTATTTAAATTCACTAATCGAGTTATTGTATTTTTATCGGTCATTTATTTCGTTGTTAGGTTAATCGGACGATCTTTTTTCCAGAGGTTTTGTTTTGTTTAGTACTTAGGGAAGAATTCTTTTCACACAACTGTCACATTTTATTCTTTTGAAAAAACATTTTTTAATCAAGTTTTTGTTCACCAGCTCTTGCTTGCTCAGTGAGTTTTGTTGTAACAATAGTCAGTATTGAAAGAACAGTATCGTTTGTTGAGCTATTGACAAAATATTGTTGTCGCAAGTTTTCAGACAGTGAAACTTCTCATTAGATAGCCCTGTGTGGATTCCGGGACCCATAACAATACTAGCTAGTCGTATGAGACGATTACAATGGGGTCGGTCATTGTACCCCGACGTTGTAGATCGTCTTCACAATGGAGACATGGGGTACCCTAGTTGTTTAAGCGTTCGCTCGTCAAATTTCCACATTTCTGGAACATTGATAAAAACGGCCCAAACTTTACTCACTCACTGATTACATATTTCATACGCTTTCAAAATTGACTAAGGTTTGGTATTAATAAAGTTTGAACTTCACAACATTTATAAAAAAAACTTTTTTTCCAGAGCGTATTAACCCACAAAGCTATTATTAATATAAAAAAGTACAAATTCTAAAGTTTAACTATTCAGTTATTTCAAGGAATATGTTGAAGTCGTATACAGATTCCCTGGATAGTTTTTGAAAACCTGCTACTAGTAGCAACTTCCAAACAGTCAATTGCGCCAGATTCCTGGTGATGAAAATATGCAGACTATTGGATAAATGGATAAATACTTATAAATGGTAATTGGCGGAATTTGCAGGTTTCTCACCTACGAGGAAGGATAACAATATATGGATGAACAACTTTATTGCTGTGAGAGCCACGTTTCCGTGTAGGTTCTAACACCGTTATCAAGCTTTCACTGCAATAAAGAGGTTGTTCATCCATATATTGTATCCTTCCTTACTGCTCCAACTTCTAAATGCCTCTCGAAGAAGCTGAGGTCTGGAGTGTGTAGACACACTTGTTTCGTATCACCAGTATATAGCAAACCCACCTTTTGATGAATAAAAAATGTCTAGACCCCGCGAAGATTCGGGTTAGAATTTGTCTTCAGTAAACCCTGCGACAGAGTGAGTGAGTGAGTATGGTTTTACGCCGCTTTTAGCAATATTCCAACAATATCACGACGGGCACACCAGAAATGGGCTTCGCACATTTCAACCATGTGGGGAATCAAACCCGGGTCTTCAGTGTGACGAGCGAACGGTTTAACCACTAGGCTACCCCACTGCCCCAGACTTGGTCGACACATGTCATCGTATCTCATCGGTGCTCATGACATTTAGCTGGAACAAATCTGAGTGCGGCGTTAAACAACAATCAACCAACTAAAAAGGTCACAACAAACAAGTGTGAAATAGCAGACTTTCATATTTTCCCAAACTGCGTTTATCCGGACCGAAACCAAAATCTTGCTGATCTCGACAAATGCAAGGGCTATTTGCCCACGCCACGTTTAAAAGTCAGCCTTTGTCAGAAATTGTCCAAACAAATCTCAACATAAATGGAATGTTGTAAAGACTAATTGTCAGCATTTTATTAATCATGAAAAGGTGATCTCAGCAACTAAATATGAATGTTTAAACACTCATTTTCCCGCATACCAATCATCCGTAATTTCGTTTGTGTTCCATTCCGTAAATTTAATCCCTGCAATTTTTATTTAAACAGAAGCGCCTAGATGAACCGTTCTCCATTGTTTATGACAATGTTACTTTAATTAAGGAATATACTAACATTACCCTAGGGTCATGCTGCAAAAGCTGCTACGAACACTCGCCGTACGCCCTCTTAACAAACTAACATGTCCTTGTCTCAACACAGAGGTGTCTGCCTGGCTACCTGCACAATGAAACGCTGAATCAGACTCGGTTAATTTTTATTAAAATCACCGATGAAAGGAGTTCTTTTCTTGTTGCAATAAAACCACAAAAATCAGAGCAAAGGGAACAAGTCAAGGAGCGAAGATCATCAAACGTGCGTCTGGCCATTATTATCATTAACAATCGGGGACAGATGATTGGGGCATTTGAGGGGGGACAATTAACCAATGTCGTCATCACTAGGGGAAGATGCAAGGGGGAGAAGGGTTTAGCTGCATTTCAGCAAATAAAATCTGAAAATTTTACGGACCCAATTTGAAACAATTTTAAGGCTATGGGACAGCTTTTGGACAAAGGGGTGAGTCACTACGTAATTAGTCATGAAGCGTGGATAGTAATGAGGCGTCAATGGAAGCAAGTTGGACCAAAGACAATGGCCGTCTTTGTAAACACTGACCCTCATCTTAGTGCACAGCCCTGGCAGGCTGCTGGGGTTTAGGAGAAGGGGCCCAAGGGGTGATTCACTGAAGACTGGGGGTGAAGAAGAGTTAACGCGCAACTTTCGCATTCTGTTACAAACTATTTTACTTTACGAACAAACTTTTTGAAAACCAATAACCAAATGTGTTCTTTCCACATGAAACTGATAGAGATAATTCTGAATTGTTTTAAAGGAGAAACCTTCGGAAATGTTTATAAACTTACGATGATAGTATATGGTGTTGTTTAGGACTGATTCAGGTTTAAAGCTGTCAAATTTTATTTAGCGCAGATTATTTATCACCACAATATAACAATCTATCATAATTTTGGCAGAGTTTTCATTTACACATTTGCCAAAACAGATTTTCAATATGCGAACATAGTTCACAAGTATACCATCTCATTAAAACGAAATTGTTAAATGATTCTGGTAGTTCTTTTTCAAGTAACTGATATTCAAAGTGGAATTTGCACAATGCCTTTGTTACTAGTTACCATTGGTCAAGCAACGTAAAGGTACAATGAGATTGGTCAGATTGGAGGCCCTGTGGTGTGCCGGTCAGTAGGGGTCAATGAGAGTATGTGAAAGGGGGAGCGAAATGCTAATGAGAGAGAGAGAAAGAGAGAGGGGGAGAGAGTTATTTATTGAGTTGTTCGTGAGTGGTTCAAAATACTAAGAAAGGTTAGAGAGTAGAAATCAAAAGACACATTCAGATTTATATCGAATGTAGACGATGCACTGACAGAGAATATGGGGATGAAATGTTTTATGTAAAGAACTGGGCACCCTTTGCATTAGAAGGATCCATGTATGAATAAAAAGGGGAAGACTCGGGCAGTATTCGAGGTGGGTTGAAGGAGCAGTATAAGGACGAGGCTGACAACAATCAGACTGAAATCATCTCCACGCTGGGTTGACATGGCGGCCTTGTGACAATCCACCAACGGAAACTTAAACATCGTGCCCAGTTATTAATTAAATTACATGTCGCATTTGTTTCTCCGCGTGAATTGCCATGAAATGAACTTTAAAACTTGCCATGAATGACGTCATGTCAATCGCAAGCCGCCAGTTGGAGTGAAAGCACTTAACGAGTAGACCTCGTCACCAATATGGTTATTCATCAGTTAAGCAAGTGACGAAATTTAACTGATACAACTAATTAGCATGAGCAATATCGTAGTTAATTGCCTTGCCGACAGATACGGAAGCCGTTTGTCTTAACCAATACATCACTCACAATATGCAGCAATTATATAATTTTAATGTTTCCAAAGGCCCCTCTTCACTTAATTATTCAAACAATAATTTTCAGATATTTTAAACAAATTCACAGCAAGTCGAGACCGCACTAAATCACCGAAA
Source organism: Haliotis laevigata (assembly GCA_008038995.1). Taxonomy (NCBI): domain Eukaryota; kingdom Metazoa; phylum Mollusca; class Gastropoda; order Lepetellida; family Haliotidae; genus Haliotis; species Haliotis laevigata. Next base: position 95,643 of record VKKT01003303.1, on the reverse strand, counting down.
CATTTGCCTCAGAGCGTGAAAACAATTCCACTTTAGATAGGATTTTAGAAAATAGAATTTGAAAATTTCATTATTGTAATCGAATTAGTTAAAAAAGATTAATACAGTTTTTTCTCAAAAATGTCATATGATTCATTAGCGTTTTACATCACGGACGTTCGGTGTCGGACGAATTTCTTTAATGATCTTTGGATCGGAACAGTTGCTTAGTCACAGACTACTGTAGCCCACAGTCTGTCGTCATAAACAGCCAACTGCTAAGTAGTTTATATTGCCTGTAACACACACGTGTACCGTCATATCTCACCATTTCTACTTCGCAACTTGAGTCCCTTTTGCTACACTCATAGTTATAAATAATAAAGACTCGAAACTGTTTTTTGACTCATGGTGGGAACATGGCCTCATTTCTGACCACTCCTATGGCTGCCATAATGGGCCACTGTAAACTGTCCTTACTTCCTTTCTTGAATGTAAATCAACTACACAATGCATTTTGGAAGTAACGTAATAGATAGAAAGAAGGAGGGAAGGGAGAGGGAGGTGTCAGTAACGTAATAGACAGAAAGAAGGAGGGAGGGATAGTAGTATGAGTGAGACAGGGAAGGGAGAGGGAGAGACAGGCGTAGAAGGAGTGAGATGGGAAGGGGGAGAGTGAGGTGGGCGTAAGAGTACGAAATGGGGGAGAGAGGGTTGAAGAGTGAGAGGATGATGTGTGAAAGGGGGAGAGAGAGAGAGACGGGACAGGGAGAGAGATTGGGGTGCGTAAGAGTGAGAGAAATGGGGAGAAGCGGTTGAAGAGTCAGACGAAGATGCGTGAAAGGGCAAGACACTTAGAAAGAGACGGGGGGGGGGCGTAAGAATGAGAGGGTATTGAAGAAAGAGGAGGGATGTGAAACAGGGGGGAGGTGTAAGTAAGAGTGGGAGAGAGAAAGAGGGCTAGAAAGACAGAGGAATGTGCGGAACACATATGAGAGGTTCTAGCCCTGAGAACTTAAAGACGTGTCCAGTTAAATCGTCCATGAATTCTATGCATATTACCAGTTATTTGTATGTCGTGATACAACAAGCTGAGTGCCATTGCCCAACATCAAATAGCCCGTGCCTAGCGATTATAGCGGTTTATTCACGTATTGAATATTTTATGCGAAAGTTGAATGGCCGGCTATCTGTGCCGCCATTAAGAATTATTATTAGTCATGACATTGAAACACGCGTGAACGGCGGTTGTGAATGAAGCGCGTGCGTTTAGTCATTGGCTCTCCCAGGCTATTCATCAATGAGCGATTCCTAGTCATCAGCCGCTACGCTCGATATGACAATGCTGAAGGTTATTTAAAATAATTACAGGTTTGGGATAATGTAATGTAAATATCAACAACGAATAAAAATGTTGATAAAGGGAATTGGTTTCTTGGTTGGCTATGACGTCATTGAAGATAGTAATAATGGTACATACATGGTATGAAATATTTATTATTGTGTTAAGAGGACGTTTTTATTGGATGTCCGGTTCAGTGGAAGTATTCTGTAAAATATTAATAATTCTGTACACGATTCAACCATAACATGCACCTGAGATCGATACCTTTACGTTTTGCGGAGAAATAACATATATATTAGAAACGGTTTTCAAAGTATATAAATGTTTTTTGTTTCGTTTTTAACAGTGTGTGGTCAACAAAAACAATGAAATTCATTTCTTTAAATCGGTTCATTTGGTTCCCTAAACAGTGACTCACGATCATATATATGATACATACATCGTGCATTTTACGTATGAGGAAGTGTTTGATGAGACTGCATGTGTAAACCGGTGCACGCGTAAAGAAACGACAGTGCTAGTTGGAGGATAGATGTGCACACAAAAAATGTACAACCGAGTTTTTTTCGTGGCTTATGTCGAGCTCTGACCGTTTACTTAGTGACCAGCACGTGCAAGCAGCGCCTCTGTATTTGGACAGCACTGGTAGGGAGTGATTAATACACCGTGATTTTGTAATTAGATATGCCATGAGTCAGCCTGACGGGGGTCGGGAGGGGAGAGGGTGTAGTTGGTAGTTGGGGACGGCTCGGGCAGAGGGGGAAAAGAACTTTTTTGTTCTGTAAAACATTTCTACCATGAGCACATTAGCTGCTTTCAGTGTGTAAGCTGAAGGTAAACACGACAGACCAATATGTGCACTTTCAGATCATGTACGTGCGTTGGTATAAGGAGCATATCTGTGTACGTGTGTAAACTAGGAGTTGAGATGAGTTGAGTTTTAATAAACTAGAACATGCGTGCATTGTGTGTTTTTATTTTCTAAACCCTTTCCAGATTTCACACTGCAGCATTATGTATCTCCATCAGCACTATCTATGCACCCTTTTTTAAACATACTTGAAAATCAATTTCATACATAAAAAACACATTCTGAACAGTTGAATTACCAAAAAAGTGTTCATACGTTTGAATCGTCTTAACTGTAAATATATTTCTTTGTTTAACATCGTATGAATGACTGACTGACTGACTGAGTTTGGTTTTACGCCGCTTTTAGCAATATTCCAGCAA
>VKKT01003303.1:16512-35216 GCA_008038995.1 Haliotis laevigata | reverse complement strand
TTCTTTAACTTGAACATAGCATATCTAAATCACACAATTTGTGCTGTGAAAACCTAAGTACGTGGGTTCTGTTTGTTTTGTTTGGTGTTTAACGACCATGTGGAGGCAGAGGCGGTATTTAATCGAGTCTGGACCAGATAATCCAGTGATCAGCAGCATGAAGCGAAGTGCTTGAGAACATCGAATATATGGATAGTTCTGGGCAAGGTAAGTGACACAATATTTATCATATCAATGTTTTTAATATAAACTGTCACGGAACTATAGTTCTGTGACGCACATCGTGTATTGAAATAGCTCATCAAAACATGATTCCATTGTTTCAACTGAAATACAACACATTTCCCTATAGACCGACTGCGTACATACCGGAAGTAGGATCTTCCCGGAAGTCCCGAGGGGTCAATAAAGGCTCTTTCCAGCTGCATCATCTGGTCATTGACCTTGCGTATAGCCAGGGGGCTGCGGAAATAAAGCATCTTCGATTGGGTCAAAATTGGGGTTGTTGCAATAACTGTGTTCGGGAAATTGGTGGAATCGTATTTGTTAGTAAAAGGCCTGGGGTTTGGCCTAATGCCCTGATCATAATGCATTAATATCTAAGTGATATTAGACAGTGAGCCAAAGTGACATATGTGATTTTTTATTTTGTCCGTGTTTTAGCCTGAGGTGCTTACATATTGCTTAGGTGATGAACGTACTATGTTTGAACATTACGTGAATGATACACAGACCTGATATTCTCTAAATTTCATATGAAACCTCGTTCGGTTTCATATGAAATTTTGAGACTATCAATTCGTTCTCACATTCATCTAATGTCGAAACACAGCATGTTTATCTCCATTCTACCATAACCGATTTGAACTCGAACGTCTTCGTTCCGCGGATGACACTGCGTAATCCGACATGACACGAGAGGCGAATTGAGTGAGTGAGTGAGCGAGTTATTATTTAACGTCACATCGGCAATAAGAGGCGAATTGAACGCGTCTGTGAATAATGCCTGAATATTGACAGCAACATAGTGTTTTAGGCGGTGGTCAGATATATTTGAGTTACGTCAGTGTGATCTGAAAGTAGTCTTATCTCCACCAGCGACATAGTGGTGAGTAGCAAGAGCAAAGACCAACGCTGTCGGCCACGACCGCGTACCGCCACCTCCTTGTTAACGTTCTGTTACAGAAACTATTCTTACATGGTTGTCAGTATGGTTCAGAGTCTCGTTCACCCTTGAATCCCCTGAGTTTTAACCTTTGATGAGAATACTGAGATGGTTCATGAGTACATTTCTATAGTATGCCAGAGGAATGGGTTCAAGTGTCGTGGGAACTTAAAGATATCCCCTTCAAATTTGCATTGGTGTCGTAGTGCTATATTTATAGATAAATTCATACAAACCGAAACATGAACCAATTCAGACAATGACCTACTTTTCCGCCGATCCGAATTTTCTCGTGTGAAAGTGAAAAGAGACACTACAAAGAACTATGGTTACACGAATTTCCAATTCCTTGTTTCATTAGAAAATGGTATTTACAAAAGTTTACAAAAATCGTATTTCTATTTTTTATGTCGAGAATTAGGCAACATGTCATTAACTAAGACGTCACAGACTGGTTCACACTTCGTCTGGCTGACTGGTTACACCTGTTATGTTTCTTTGCGTTTAGTAAGTGTATTTTTCTAACGTACAACATGATTGATATAATATCAAGTCCGTACCAGATCGCCAAACTTGGCGTTTCTCGTTTTGAGATTTCCATGATTTCCGTCAGAGCACGCTGCACGACGTGTTTGCAAGGATTAGTAGCTTAGTGTTGCAATATACAAGTCATAAGATATAGTATCAAATAATACTGAATAATATGTATGTATCCAGCTGAATGAGTTGGTGTCAAATTCTGGACTGGTTATTGTACTAAGTTGCGCAATAGTACGGAACCCAGTCAGCAGGAAACGACACTGTTGTGTAATCAATGTTTTGACTTGTGGTGTCGTAGTACAGTATATTCATTCACGCACAATATACTCATGCCAATAATGGTTGTCTCCCCCCTCCCCACCCCAACCTCACACACACCTCACACCCCCAACCCCTCTCTGATTACAAAAATTGAAGGGGGTGACAACCATTATTGGCATGAGTATATTCATATATACATTCACATCTTTCAACACATCATTTGACGAATTAATATGGGTGCATGCTGTTCTATGTTGCAGTCAGCACACTGACGGCGTCTTAGACGTGGTTGAGTCTGGGACGGGCAAACTAGTGGTTGATAACAAGAATGCACCCATTCCTGCGCTTTGGCACCCAACCAGACATCGTTAGCTCCCAATCCCCATGAGCTGGTTATAGCGAGGAGGGTTCTGTATCATATATATACTACATGAACTTACTCATTCTTGTTGATTGTTGTCATTTGCTTCATGAAGTCATCAGCAACAGTTTGAAAGTCTTCAATGTTCTTTTCCAGAGCAGCTGAATAAAAAAGCAAGAAACAGTAATGAGATTGTGGCAAACACAGATGAAAGAAAATAAGAAATTTGACTCTACCCTCTGCCCCAAGTGTGGCCCAAGTGTAATAATCTGGCTTAATATAGGAGAGACCTGCGGATCCTGGCTGGGACAGGAACCAGACATATATACTCCCGGGCAGAAGAAAGTGTACACTTGAAAACTTAATTTGACCAAATGATTACAAACATTATCAAAACGTTACTAGGTTGGAAACAGTCGCCAAAACACTGCTGTCTCAGTTAAAACCCAGGTTTGATACCGGTCAAATACATTTCCATTGCATAACCATTTTTTGATAGTTTCAGGGTGGTGGGGTAACTTAGCGGTTAAGGCGTTCGCTCGTCACGTCGAAGGCACGGGTTCGATTCCCCATATGGGTACAATGTGTGAAGCCCATTTCAGGTGTTCCCTGTCCTGATATTGCTGGAATATTGCTGAAATCGGCGTAAAACCATACTCACACGCACTCTTGATAGTTTCAGTTTAAACCAGCCATAGGTTTACACTTAGGTGTATACTTATTTAACGTCTTGTAATTTACTACAGATTATATTTATAACAACAGAAGCCAAAGGTTGGACTTTGACTACAGCCAAAAGCCTGGACATGTTTTACCCTTGTTATGTCATGAACGACGTGATATGGTGTACTACCCACAGTAGTTAGCTATTCTCTGTCTTAGCAGCTCCCCGTGGTTGTTGTGGAGCTCCAGCCTGCTCTGTTCCAGCATGACACCGTAGTCGCTGACGTTGTAGGGAAGGACGAGAGCGTCGGAGAGGCTGCGAGCGAGCTCCACCCATAATGACGTCACGCAGGCATGGATCTGTGATGCATGTAACACAACCCTAACTATTATTATTTACTATTTGTACGACTGAGTGAAGTGAGTGGGGTTAAAATCTATGAAAATGATAGTAAAACACTACATTGTTAGATTCAGTCTCATGTGATAGTTCCAAGATGGATTCGAGGTCCGCTGTTTCTTTTGACGTGAACGAATCATAGAACCTATGGGAGGAACGGATTTGTTGACAGAACATAAACAACAATTGCTGCTATCCTTTGAAAGTCGTCCAACTGACCAAGCACAGTGACGGCCTATTTTACCTGACCTGAACATCCGGGTTAAAGTTGTTCTTCAGCAACACATGCATGTCGTATGAGGCGATTAATCGGGTTGCCAGGCTCGCTGACACAATCATACCATCGTTTCCCAATTGCGTAGATCGATGCTCATGCTGTTGATCGATCATGACACTGAATTGTCTGGACTAGACTCGATTATTTACAGACCGCCGCCATATAACTGGAATACTGTTAAGTGCGGCCTTAAACAAGAAACCAACAAAACCAAACTCTACTGATGTGCAAAAGAAAGTACACACATGGTGCTTTGAGACTATCAATATTTTGCTAGAAATGTTCCAGTTGGGTACGATATCTATGGTGTTATTGCAACACGTACACAATGTTTGTGACTTTTGAGTCGCAATCAAAAGACTTTTCTAAATATTACGCTGTTTTCAGGAAAACATTTTACCAAGCATCAGATGTGTACTTTCTTTTGAACGTCAGTATATTTTACCTTAAAGTCAGGATCGTAGAACTTCTCCATGGCGTAGAATGTCTCGTACACAGAATGGTAGAGTGGGTAGGAGGAGAGAAGGGTCTGGAAGTAGATTTCAACGTTAATGGGGACGTCATATGCAACATCATTAACGGTAAAGGTGAACAGATGAATGGTATTTTACGCCGTCGTCATCGGCATTCATTCTCTACAACTCACGTAACTTGCAAACCTGTATTTGATCGCGAGGGGTCATACAATACTTAATTAGTCAACTGTCACAGGCATCTTGGGCCCGTTTCACAAAGCGATCGTAGCACCACGACTGTCGTAAGTCTATGTTAAAGTATGGGAGTTACGACCACCTTAGCGGTACGATCGCTTTGTAAAAAGGGCCCCTGGTTATTGCCGCTGCATTCAGTCTCTATAACAGTGGCATCCAAATCGCGGGTTAGCTTGGTGGTTAAAGCGTTCGCTCGTCCCGCCGAAGACCCAGGTTCGATTCCCCACATAGGTTCAATATGTGAATCCTATTTCTGTCATACTGTGGTAATATTGCTGTAATATTGCTAAGAGCGGTGTAAAACTAAACTCACTCACACACTCACTCTGACTGGTGGAGTCCCGTAATCGCCCGCATGAGGTGACATAGTATCCATGTCGTGACCACTCGATCCCCATTTAGTCGACTTTAACAAGCACAGGCTTGTTACAGTGACACGTCCTATATGCTATAGCTCACCTTATCATAGGTGTATGACATTCCAGACGAAGGGATCCCTGCTTTCTGAATGAACGGGGCGTAGTCAGTACCTGACCCCAGTTTATTGATCCTGAAATTATGAAATAAGGAGATATGTCTTAAAAGATTCGATTTAAAGAAAATTATCAAAATGGTTCTTATCGTATGAGTCGATATCAAACCGATTTTCGTACATAACGACGTAATGAACATTCGAAGAATTCACCTTGGTACATCACGTGCCACTCCACTCTGTGTCCAGGGAGTTGTGGTCAGCCAACGATCATAAACTGACCCCTCCGTTCGCGGGTCATGTACCTTCATTAAAACAAATCAACAAATATCAAGCAGAGGGCACTGATTGAATATACAGTCTAAGAGCGTAGGTCAACGCTGATTAACACTTGTCATTGTATCCAAATAGCGTAGATCGATGTTCATGGTGTTGCTCACTGGACTGTGATCCCCAATTTGATTGTTTACAGACCACCGCCATATAGCTGGAATATTGCTGAGTGCGGCGGTAAACAACAACACCAGCCATCCGTTTGGCTACCTCATACCACCAGCAAGGGACCAATACTAATCCAGAACACCAGGGCACCGTTCCTCAAAGCGATCGTAACGTTACGACAGTCGTAAGTCTATGTTAAAACATGGGGGTTACGATCATCTTAGCGCTACGATCGCTTTGTAGAACAGGGCCCTGTACCTTAGTTTTAATGAAGGGACAATATTACCTTAAGTGTGCAACTCACCCTTTTCGCTGCTTCATAAACAGCCCGGTACAGCAATGGCGTCGCATCAAAGGAGATTGTGTGATTTCCTGCATAAAATTATAGCAATAAACATCGCTTTTGGGATGAGTGAGTGAGTTTAGTTGTATGCCGCTTTTGGCAATATTCCATGGGGGCACCAAAAATCGGTGTCACACATTGAACCCATGAGGGGAATCGAACCCGAGGCTTCGGTAAGACGAGCGAGCGCTTTAACTCTTAGACTACCCCACCGCCTCTCGTTTGGAATGACGACAGGTTGATACATAATATGTTAGCTCCATCTCGTGCTCTGTAATCACAAGTACAGATAAAACCGATTAAAAGTTGTTTGAGTCCCGTTACCCCCGAAGCCTTAAGTATCATATTCGAAAATCGCGCAGTATCTGATTAAGGAAACCCGTTAATTTGGACAATTGTTGGTAATCTGGATTATCACAGTTTCCCTGTATCAGCAAGTTTGGACCAGCTTGCAATGTCCCTACCACTAACGGCTGTATCGACGTTCAGGTAGGCGACTGTCCTCGCCCCCAGTGTCTTCACGTATTCCTGAAACACAAATATCACGATTTAATGTACGGTTTTCCTGACAACGTCTTCAAACAGCTCATCTGATATGCATATATGACTATTATCTAATTATCGTTAGGTTTTTACTAACATGTGAGTGAGTGCGCACTCTTTATCAATTTTTCCTGTAGTTGACGGCGGCAGAGGACAATAGAAGTGGGATTTACACGTAATAACCATTGGTCAGAACGAACCCTGCTATCGGTATCATAACGAGCTAAGGCTTTAACCCACTACACCGTGTAAGCTGTAACATTACAGGATAGATATTTCAATGTTCTGCGTGGAACTGGACGGAATCCCTGTTGAGGTTTATACGTTGTAGAATGGTTAGCATTCTGAAATCAATGTATTCTAACGTTCGATCTTATGTGCGTTGCAAAGACGAGGTTACAGATCTTTTCGATTGCCCACTTGGTTTAAGACAAGGTTACTGCTTAAGTCCACTCCTATTTTCCTTCTTCATAAGTGAATTATATCACCATATCAATTTAGGTGGAAAACATGGAATCCAAATGTACCCAGATCTTGCAGAAGTCCTAATACTGTGGTCGGTTTACAAAATCAATTAGATATCTTAGAAAGCTATACTAAAGAATTGAAGTTAGCAGTTAATTCAAGCAAAACAGAAACTGTGATATTTAGGAGGGGCGGTCCTGTGGCCACAAACGAACGCTGRTTTTATGATGGTCAGTTGATTAATGTATCCGATCAGTATTCTTACTTAGGGTTTTTGTTTTCAAACAGAATGAATTTGAAGAAATGTTCACAGAACTTAGCTTTATGTGGAAAAAGGTTTTAATACAAGTTTTATCCGTTTTATACAAAGTTGGACCTATGTCACCCAATGTGTATTTAACATATTTAATACTCAGATTCAACTCATTTTATTATATGGATCTGAAATATGGGGTTTTCTGTGTTTCGATCGTATTGAGAGAGTACAGCTTTTAGCCTGTAAACGAAAGCCCAAAGACACCTAACTGAATGGTATATGGTGAATGTGGCAGATTTCCTTTGTATATTAATTCTAAAATAAGATGTTTAAAATATAGGTTTAAGATTTTAAATATGCACGAACAACGTCTGCCAAAATTAGCTTACAATATGCTTTTAAATCTGGATAATTTGGGAAAACTTGGGTAACTGACATCAGAAATTTATTATTTTCTCACGGTTTCGGTTTCATATGGTTGTGCCAGACAATTGGCGATGTGAACAGGTTTATTAAATGAATTTCGTGTTAGATCAATACATATGTTCAATAAAGAATGGAAATCGAACTTAGATTCAAGCTCATGATATGAATATTACAAGATTTTTAAAACGTTACTCCAGCCAGAAATATACTTATCAATAATTACAACATATAGTTTAAGAACAATGTTTGTAAAGTATGGTTTAGGTTTGTTATTTTTAATGATTAATAATGGTAAAAAAACCTCTGTCCAGAAACAAAGTCGATATTGTCCTTTATGTAAGGTTGGAATAGAAAATGAAATTCATATTACGCTGATATGTCGTTGTTATCACGAATTACGACAGAAATATATACCACACCATTTTCTTGCAAAGCAAACCCTATATGCGTATATATCTTTGTTACAAACTAATAATGAAAATATTCTTGTTAAATTGTCTTTGTATATGAAGACTGCATGAGCGAAAAGGGATCTTCTTATAAAGCGTATACTTGTATACCCTTAAATAATATATATGTAAATATCCAAAATATTCCTTTATCACTGTAAAGCGGCCTTCACACGGCAAACTACAGTTTGCAACACATGTTGTCAAACTCGAGTTTGAGAGTGTGAACATTCCAACAACTCGCCACCAACACCAATTTCAGAGTTGTCAAACTGTTGTCGAGAAATAGGATCGGTCTCTATTCTCACCAACTCCTCCATTAAACCTTCGGTGCTGTCAAACTGGAGTTTGACGTGTGAAGTGTTGAAAAACTAATGTTGTTCTGAAACAACCAATCACGTGAACGCACTGATAGAGACTTGGCGCTCAAATGACAGGCAGGTTTGACAAAATGTGTTCGACGTGTGAAAACATGAGTTTGAAAACTTTTAAAATTTCAGCAATATATGTTGTCAAACTTTAGTTTGCCGTGTGAAGGCTGCTCATGTATATGGGCCGGAGTCCTTTCATACAAGAAACACCTTTTGACTTTGACTGCTATACATGAACAATGTCGGGAGCTTTCGGATATTCCAGATATTGAATGACTTGCATCAAACTATCATATCCAGAGGAAGTCCTTGTATGATACTCAAAAGAAGTTAAGATTCTGAAATATTTCGATTAGTGACAGATTAACGATAGAAATAAGAAAGAATCGGTGATTTTTTCCCGAGTAGTATTTGATAAAAGAGGGTACACATAAACTGATCTTATGAGGCGATGTTGTTGCCGATTCAGTACAACCACACGTTTGATTAACATATAATTGAGGGGTAGATATTTTTCACTAATACATTACCTCCACCCATTCGTTGGAGCCCAGCAGTCCGTACTCCTCTGCCCCCCAGCTGCAGAACACAATGGACCGGCGGGGACGCCATTCACCTGAAGAACATGCATTAAAGGTATACCATAACTGTGAGTGAGTGAGTCGGATGTAACTCCTCATTTGGTATTATTTCCTGCACTACCCGTGTCCCAACAGGTGCACATCGAATCCAATCGAATACAGCTGAAATGCAATAACTGTGGCGGCATAAAGCATATGTTCTCTATTTCGATGAAGAGAAGATGAAAGTGGATGTATACTGACCACTGCTGACCGTCTTCGCTACGACCCTGGCTGCTTCCATCATGACTGCGGAACCACTGGACGGGTCCATTGCTCCAAACACCCACGCGTCTCTATGGTTGCCAAGAATGACGTAACGGTCTGAAATTATTTTTTACCAAGTGCTTAATATGACATGACTCAATAAAGCTAGCATATATGTGAGTGTTTCACCTTGGGTAAAAACAAATTATTTTGAACTGTACTGATTAGACTGAGTTAGACTGAATCATACCGGGCCCCGTCACGTCAGATCCTTTAAACTGTACGTGAGCAAGTTGTTAACCTCCACCAAGTCACAACACAGTACATCACGTTGATAGCTTCCGCCATGTCACGTCGGAGAACGTCACATAGTTAACTTCCATCAATTTACGATATAGTACATCGCGTTGTAAACCTTCACCAAGTTACGTCAGAGTACGTCACATTGTTAGCCTTTACCAGGTCACGTCACGTTGTTTACCTTCACAAAATTACGTCAGACTACGTCACATTGATAGCCTTTACCAGGTCAGGTCACGTTGTTTACCTTCTCAAAGTTACGTCAGACTACGTCACATTGTTAGCCTTTACCAGGTTACGTCACGTTGTTTACCTTCACAGAGTTACGTCAGACTACGTCACATTGTTAGCCTTTGCCAGGTCACGTCACGTTGTTTACCTTCACAGAGTTACGTCAGACTACGTCACATTGATAGCCTTTACCAGGTCACGTCACGTTGTTTACCTTCACAGAGTTACGTCAGACTACGTCACATTGTTAGCCTTTACCAGGTCACGTCACGTTGTTAACCTTCACCAAGTTACGTCAGAGTACGTCAAGTCACGTCACGTCCGGGAAGGGACGTCATCTGGACGAACCTTCGGCAGGTGGGTATCACCCCATGCTATACCGAACAATATCACACAACACGTCATACAAGCTGTACCTACCAGGCTCAATGCTCCCCCTGATCACACCGATCGTGTTGTGGATCGTCCGTCTCTGGTTGCTGGTAGATATCGCCATCTCTACCTCCCTAGAGAAGATTCAGCAAACATTATCCCGTGCAACATGCACACTCAAGCGTTAGAAATAGTTCTCCAGTGATTACACTCGGCACGCACGCTTCGCTTTTACAATCCAAGGCAGTAGTGTAACATTTACTTAACATGTACCATGTTATGTTCAAAGTAAGGTTTAACCCAGAAAGAAATCTAGTGCGCGGTTCAACAAAGAGCCTTCTTAGCCAATGATGATCGTAACCTCCATATTTTAACAGACCCACATGTCATATCCATTCTGAAACAAATATACCCAATACAGCTGATGCAAGTCTAGATTTCCAGTTTTTTATATCATCCACCCCGTTACAAAGCATTGACCTTCATGCCAGGGAAATGAAGGTCATTGACATAGAGGAAATCTTTAAGCATAATATTTGATGCAATCAGTACTTTACAGTTTACTTAGATGGGGTTTTAGTACAAATCACTCTCTCACACTCACTCACTCACTCTCTCTCTCTCTCACACACACACACAAGCCCCTTTAATATCTGACTTAAACTTCAGATTATATTTTTTGGTCTTAGACATGAAAAATAAACATTATACTATTACTGCTCTTCTGAAGAAAAGAAAATATGATGCAACATCCAAGACTGATGAAATTTATCAGCAGTACAATTGCTTAAGGATATGTCTTTTTCTATTTTATATCTGACAAAAAGTTCCTTTAAAAATCTTTGAAACTGTGGTTTGCATTTCTGATGTTTACATTTGTATATGATTTTTTTTGCAAACAACAGAATAAAGTAAAAAATTCTGTCTGTAACAATGTTTTCTTTTACACCAAACAATATCAGTTCTGTACTAAGGTTCATGTTACATATATGGGAACATTTCATTATCCATGAGTGGAGGTCATTCCAAAATAACTGGGTAAACTTACAACCCCCAACAAGTGGGTAATTGTTTCACTATCAGTTTGGCAAAATGTACATAAATCATTCTCTGTGTACTTCAGTTTAAATTAGTAAGTATTGTTTGTAAGAATTCTATGAATGATTCTACACATAAACCAACGAAGTTTAACTTCTTGTGTTGTTCGAATCATTTTAGAGTAGAGACTGCTCCAATTACGATTATCAAACAGTGCTTCCCTGACCTTTTGTCTTTAAATCAGAGAATATCAGTACAGAATATATCTATAATCTAGAACAGTGTCAGATTGACCTCTATCTAAAGTAAGAAACTTCAAATGTTGTTCGATACTGTTAACAATACAATAAAAATATAAAAAGATTGTGGAGGTATTGTACCTTCATATGATAAAAATTCTATATTCTCATCAACTAAATCTATTATTTGAGTGACACCTTTCTCATACCACTGTTTCATAAAAACAGGTTTATCATTAACTTTAAAATGTGTGTTATAGAATATTAGCTCTGTTAAAACATCACTAATCCTTTTTGTCATATTTCATGAGTATAATTTAGGAACCATTTTCTGTTAAATATGTTCATTTCAGAGACAAGATGTTAGTCTGCAGGCGAACAAACGAAATCACAGCGTTGAAATTACTTTGCGAAGCAAGTTTGGTTTATCCACTCACTTTAAAGTTGAGTTCCTGAAGCCCGGACCAAATCTGTACTGTATGTTCATACGACCCTGCCATTCAGTCGGCACTAGGCTTCCATCCATAAATCTGAAGACAGTGTCAAGGAGTATTAATGCACTGAAGAATAGAACTCCAAAATAATTCCGCTAGTGTTTTATATCAATGCCTATATGTTTGAGATACTGAAACCTTCATTACTTCATGAGTTGTTCTGCTTCTCCGTAGCTGATGGGATGGACTGGGATCCTGGGCAGAAGTGTTATATCCGACTGTGGAACTCGGTAGGCTGTGTCTGGAAGCGAGAGAGTCACTTGGATTAAACAACGGATCAGCTTAATGATATACGAAATCCTTCATAACGTTACGTTCCATAGCTCAGGGGCACGGGTATGGTGCTGAAGAATCATTTTTAGGAGAAAAATGGGATTAGAACCCATGAGCCCGGCACCTTTCACGGCCGCAACTTTGAACAATAATTCCGGACTTTAGACAGGGCCGCCCGGGGGTAAGGCAAGCATTTATAAGTATATTAGTAATGATAGTGTGGTTGTATAAATCCGGAACATTCATGCCCCATATAGCTTACTTATTGATGGGTACCCGGGAGTTTCTGGATCTCCATCAGTTACGTAGAGGGAACCTCTCTGAGCCCCCGTAGGAGGCAGCCACCAACTGTTGGGATACACGTCACTAGAGTTACTCCCCTTAGCACAGTCTTCAGGGTCGGAGTATATGATGAGACCAATGGCGCCGTACTTTTCAGCTGCTTTAGCCTTTGGGGGAAATACAATAATTCATCAGAAAGCGATATGATAGATTGCCGATCTTTCAATTCCATGAAAATCCATTGAGATACTCTTTTACATATTTTCATAGAGATTTGCATAGTTCAAGTTTGTGTGAAAATACGAAAGAAAGCAAGTGATATGCGAAATGTTATTCGTGGTTGATTATCGCTGTGTGACCCATTGTATCCACTGGGAACCCAAATAGACATGTGTACGTGCGTGCGTGCGAGTGCGCAGAATTATAACAGAGCTATAACAATTACCTAAACCGAGGCAATGCATCAACCACGGGGCTACCCCACTGAAGTTGTGAATTGAAATGAGGTTTAACGTCGGGTTCAACCCTTTTGCAGTTATTCAGCGAAGCGCACGTGTGTGTACGTGGTGTGTGACTGCATGAACTAGTCCGGACTAAGCCGGTTTGATAGTGCTAGACCAGCGAGATACCGCGACGTAGGTTAACATGGAAGGGACGATCTGGACGACACGTACCTTATCGCCTCTGAAGATTTTGCCGTACCTAGCGATGGCGATCTTCCCCGTGACGTTGACTAAAGCAGTGTCGGTGACGTATTTAAAGTCTTCGTCACGGCCATAGTTGACGTACACTAGTTGTCCCTGAAGGGTGAGGTGGCAGTGACATTAGACATCATTAATCGACAATACTTGGAGCGTCATACATTTAGTCACAGAAGTATAATGGTTAAACACAAGTTTGTTGGTTTACGGGTTTTAGAATCATTCCAGCCCCGGTGAGAACTCAATAATACTCTTGATATGTTGTGCTTATGTATGGAATCGAACCTGGTTGTTGGGAGTGACAAGCCAACCCTGAACCAACAAGAATACACGGCGTACCAGAAAAGGAGCACATTAGAAACATGCACTTTGTTGTAAATAAACCACGGCATTATATCGTCATCATTATCATATCGATATACATGTATTGAAATACTTTCCAAACTAGTACACGTCAAATACTATATCCCCATCTTAAAGGGGCGTTTTTGTTGCCTAAGTGCAAAGATGTGTTTTCCTGTGTGTATAGTGTGTGTTTGTCCCTCTCTGGTACCCACCGCTGTGATATTCAAGAAAATTGCTGAAAACGGCGTATAGACCCCACTCACTCACTCACTCTACCTTAACGATTCCTGGTGCCGAGTAAGCATTAAACGGTGGCACGACGTCGGGAACGTCTTCCCTCGGCGTCAATATGGCTTCCTTCTCGGGTGACTCGTACAGCAACTCATTGTTCTGGCCTCGTAGGCGGACCACGTTAGGTCTCGCGGGATCTGGGTAGGACAGCAGTACGTCATAAGGCGTGATGGTGACGTCATCAAAGCCTTGNTATGGGAACATTTCATTATCCATGAGTGGAGGTCATTCCAAAATAACTGGGTAAACTTACAACCCCCAACAAGTGGGTAATTGTTTCACTATCAGTTTGGCAAAATGTACATAAATCATTCTCTGTGTACTTCAGTTTAAATTAGTAAGTATTGTTTGTAAGAATTCTATGAATGATTCTACACATAAACCAACGAAGTTTAACTTCTTGTGTTGTTCGAATCATTTTAGAGTAGAGACTGCTCCAATTACGATTATCAAACAGTGCTTCCCTGACCTTTTGTCTTTAAATCAGAGAATATCAGTACAGAATATATCTATAATCTAGAACAGTGTCAGATTGACCTCTATCTAAAGTAAGAAACTTCAAATGTTGTTCGATACTGTTAACAATACAATAAAAATATAAAAAGATTGTGGAGGTATTGTACCTTCATATGATAAAAATTCTATATTCTCATCAACTAAATCTATTATTTGAGTGACACCTTTCTCATACCACTGTTTCATAAAAACAGGTTTATCATTAACTTTAAAATGTGTGTTATAGAATATTAGCTCTGTTAAAACATCACTAATCCTTTTTGTCATATTTCATGAGTATAATTTAGGAACCATTTTCTGTTAAATATGTTCATTTCAGAGACAAGATGTTAGTCTGCAGGCGAACAAACGAAATCACAGCGTTGAAATTACTTTGCGAAGCAAGTTTGGTTTATCCACTCACTTTAAAGTTGAGTTCCTGAAGCCCGGACCAAATCTGTACTGTATGTTCATACGACCCTGCCATTCAGTCGGCACTAGGCTTCCATCCATAAATCTGAAGACAGTGTCAAGGAGTATTAATGCACTGAAGAATAGAACTCCAAAATAATTCCGCTAGTGTTTTATATCAATGCCTATATGTTTGAGATACTGAAACCTTCATTACTTCATGAGTTGTTCTGCTTCTCCGTAGCTGATGGGATGGACTGGGATCCTGGGCAGAAGTGTTATATCCGACTGTGGAACTCGGTAGGCTGTGTCTGGAAGCGAGAGAGTCACTTGGATTAAACAACGGATCAGCTTAATGATATACGAAATCCTTCATAACGTTACGTTCCATAGCTCAGGGGCACGGGTATGGTGCTGAAGAATCATTTTTAGGAGAAAAATGGGATTAGAACCCATGAGCCCGGCACCTTTCACGGCCGCAACTTTGAACAATAATTCCGGACTTTAGACAGGGCCGCCCGGGGGTAAGGCAAGCATTTATAAGTATATTAGTAATGATAGTGTGGTTGTATAAATCCGGAACATTCATGCCCCATATAGCTTACTTATTGATGGGTACCCGGGAGTTTCTGGATCTCCATCAGTTACGTAGAGGGAACCTCTCTGAGCCCCCGTAGGAGGCAGCCACCAACTGTTGGGATACACGTCACTAGAGTTACTCCCCTTAGCACAGTCTTCAGGGTCGGAGTATATGATGAGACCAATGGCGCCGTACTTTTCAGCTGCTTTAGCCTTTGGGGGAAATACAATAATTCATCAGAAAGCGATATGATAGATTGCCGATCTTTCAATTCCATGAAAATCCATTGAGATACTCTTTTACATATTTTCATAGAGATTTGCATAGTTCAAGTTTGTGTGAAAATACGAAAGAAAGCAAGTGATATGCGAAATGTTATTCGTGGTTGATTATCGCTGTGTGACCCATTGTATCCACTGGGAACCCAAATAGACATGTGTACGTGCGTGCGTGCGAGTGCGCAGAATTATAACAGAGCTATAACAATTACCTAAACCGAGGCAATGCATCAACCACGGGGCTACCCCACTGAAGTTGTGAATTGAAATGAGGTTTAACGTCGGGTTCAACCCTTTTGCAGTTATTCAGCGAAGCGCACGTGTGTGTACGTGGTGTGTGACTGCATGAACTAGTCCGGACTAAGCCGGTTTGATAGTGCTAGACCAGCGAGATACCGCGACGTAGGTTAACATGGAAGGGACGATCTGGACGACACGTACCTTATCGCCTCTGAAGATTTTGCCGTACCTAGCGATGGCGATCTTCCCCGTGACGTTGACTAAAGCAGTGTCGGTGACGTATTTAAAGTCTTCGTCACGGCCATAGTTGACGTACACTAGTTGTCCCTGAAGGGTGAGGTGGCAGTGACATTAGACATCATTAATCGACAATACTTGGAGCGTCATACATTTAGTCACAGAAGTATAATGGTTAAACACAAGTTTGTTGGTTTACGGGTTTTAGAATCATTCCAGCCCCGGTGAGAACTCAATAATACTCTTGATATGTTGTGCTTATGTATGGAATCGAACCTGGTTGTTGGGAGTGACAAGCCAACCCTGAACCAACAAGAATACACGGCGTACCAGAAAAGGAGCACATTAGAAACATGCACTTTGTTGTAAATAAACCACGGCATTATATCGTCATCATTATCATATCGATATACATGTATTGAAATACTTTCCAAACTAGTACACGTCAAATACTATATCCCCATCTTAAAGGGGCGTTTTTGTTGCCTAAGTGCAAAGATGTGTTTTCCTGTGTGTATAGTGTGTGTTTGTCCCTCTCTGGTACCCACCGCTGTGATATTCAAGAAAATTGCTGAAAACGGCGTATAGACCCCACTCACTCACTCACTCTACCTTAACGATTCCTGGTGCCGAGTAAGCATTAAACGGTGGCACGACGTCGGGAACGTCTTCCCTCGGCGTCAATATGGCTTCCTTCTCGGGTGACTCGTACAGCAACTCATTGTTCTGGCCTCGTAGGCGGACCACGTTAGGTCTCGCGGGATCTGGGTAGGACAGCAGTACGTCATAAGGCGTGATGGTGACGTCATCAAAGCCTTGTTGTGTCCACAGGTCGGCTAATTCCTTGGCCTGTCTGTAGTCGGCCGGAGTCCCCGCTAGGTGGGGTTTGGAGGTCAGTTGCCTTTGAGCAATATTAATGAATGTGTGCTATTATGTACGTATATATTTTAATAAAGCATTTATGTTTCTTGCGCCCATACGCATATCTAAGATGATGCCTATTGTACCATACTAGAACAATAAGAATTTAAACAATTCACATTTCGATGAAAGAGGACTGATAAAGTTTCAGACTTTCTGTGAAGGCGCGTGATTACACACGCGTGGTATAATACATTATATGCGTAGGACCGTTTCCTAAGACCATAATGCATACGCTAGAGCATAAAGTTCCAAGTAAAAGAAAGTGTACACTTGAAAATTGGACCAAATATTTTTAAAAATTATCAAAACCTTATTAGGCTGAAAACAGTCCCCAATGCACTTAAAGAACAAATAAACTTTGGTTTTTTTTACTCTTTTAACTATTACATATGAAAGATTTGTGGTTAGTCTTATGCAAAACAAAACTGTGATACCAGTATCTAATACATTACCAATGAATAACCATGAATTTAATATATATCTTGTCTTTTTCGTTTTCAGACACCATCAAACATAGGTGTATACTTTCATGAGTCAGACAGTAAACAGGCAACCTCTTCAGGGGACTATATGTTAAGTTATCGTTGGCCATGTATCTGGGACATATTTATTGTTCGTACTCGTGTTGTAACATAAACCTAGAGTATTCCTGTGGAGTGGTGTTTGGTGCGTGGTTCTCATTGAGGTCAGTGCGGGGTCGATAATGTTGTAAGCCATAGTCCTCAATATACCCCCATAATGTTCAAGTTCAGTCATGGTCTTGAGAAATCCATGCTTGACTTAGAGGCGACTAACGGAATTGGGTGATCAGGCTCGTTAACTTGGTTGATACATATCATCGAATTCTCTATTGCAGAGATCGATGCTCCTGATGGTAATCACTGGATTGCTTGCATCAGGTTCGACTATTTACAGTTGCCTTCATGTCTCTGGGATATGTACCAGCATCCCTACACAAGACGCCTGTCAGACATTGTAACCACCCAATTATCGGTTAGTGATGGATTTCAGAAGACCAATTCTACTTCAGAATCCCCACTGTCGCAGACACAGTTACCATACCTGAGGTTTTCCCGGATATTTTCCGCCTTGATCCTGGACGCCAGCTTATGGTGAACGGTCTCGTCTGCTTCTTGAAAAATCGCCTGAGGCATTCCGCTCAAATTCGCGCCATTTCCCTGAGAGGAGATGGCGAACCTACCAATGAGCAGACCGACGATGAAGGTGGCCACCAGGCTCACTCCAGCCACGATCAGCTTCCTCCGAGATCCAGAGACGTTGACCAACGCCATGTTGCAACGGCAAGGTGTCTCTTCTTGTCTAATCGCAAAGCCAGGAGAAGCGTGCGTGTTTGTGCTGAAATTCCGCGATTACCGGTCTCGCCATCAACGTGGTTTTGAATACATCAACTTTGAAAACTAGTTGAAGACATCCACATTTTGAATACGATGAATGGAAAGGAATGCGTGTTTTGCTGGATGTTCTCGTTCAAAGACACATAATCAAGATTTTCAACCGTGTTTAGGAATTTGATCATAAGTTCAACAATGTATAACATAGCTTTGACCTATAAAAATCGTTTAAGGTCGCTTGGTCAAGGCTTGGTATAGTACCACGAATTTGTTGTCGCTGTATTAGCTTGCTACCACACACAGAAGCATCTGTAAGTTGCTGGGTTAGCTGGTGTATTTCATCAGATATAATAAAACATTAGCAAAATTACAACCTTGGACAATTAAGATATTTTGAGAATCATGAATCAATTATCACATAAACGTTATGACAACGTATCTTACAATAAACAGTTGCAAAGATTACAAGGAAACGAAGACACTTAACATTATATTGAAAAGATAATACACGTGATGTAGCGCAACTGAGAAGACTGCATGAAAATAAATTAAATGATTCATGCAAACACGCATACAATATACAACACGTGCACAAGAATTTCTATACTTCAACGAGCCCGAATATATGTAATTTTGATTTACTAAACATAT
>VKKT01003301.1:25495-36305 GCA_008038995.1 Haliotis laevigata | reverse complement strand
GATCCCGTCACCTCAAGCTCGCTGGATCACTAGCCTGGCGCTTTAGCCAGTTCGCCCACCGCCCCCCTCTTTCAAGGTGTATGTATCATGATACGTATCGTATCGCAGGTAAAATATCGTGATACGTATCGTATCGTGACATAGTGTATTGTCCCAGCCCTGGTGCATGCACGTGTGTGTGCATGTGTGTGTTTCCCTGTGTTTCCATGTGTGTGAACCTGTTTGCTTGTGCTTGTATGGACTTACACTGGACACAAAGACTAACACTTAGTATCTGAATATACAGAAAATAATAATCCATTTTAAATTGAGTGAGTTCAGTTTTACGCCGCACTCAGCAATATTCCAGCTTTATGGCGGCTGTCTATAAATGATCGAGCCTGGACCAGACAATCCAGTGATCAACAGCATGAGCATCGATCTGCGCAATTTGGAACCGATGACATGTGTGAACCAAGCCTGACCACCCAATCCCATTAGTCGCCTCTTACATTTTAAATTGAAAAGGAGACCAAGTGAGACTGGGGACTCAGAATCCGAGGAAAACCTAGATTTGCTACATTTAGCACTTTTGCCACAGAAAGGTCTGGGTGGAAGGAATATAATGTGGGTCAGAGACAGAGAGAAAAACAATTTTGTATTTTGTACTAGCCCACTCCGATACCATGCTACAGATTTACATGGATACCCAACTCACACATAAAATACATAGATCTGGTCACTTACCGTTTTATCTTGTTAATTATTACCTATCGTCAGACAGGGCAACAAGTACGAAATTAATGTGCTATGGTACCGCGAGATTGAATCACTGAAATCCTCATACATCCATATACACTAGACACACATGCCATCTGCCGGGCATAGTTGCCGTCTGCTTAGATAAGAGTATTACTCTGTGAGGTCATCCTATCACAGACAGGAAATGTCAGTCTGTATGGATGAGACGAGACATTCAGCAGACGTAAAGGTGAAGATATACATGTGTGTAATACTCAGTCTACCCTGGGTTACCCATGTCACTCGGTCGTCAGTGTTTCCATCTTTACGTCTGCCGTCTACATGGAATAGATGAGACAGCAGATGCAGATTAGATGAGACAGACAGCTGATGTAGACGTGAAAACATGCGTGAGTGTGATACTCAGTCTACCTAATGTCAAACAAGTCAGTGTTTCTACCTTTACGTCTGCCGTCTATATAGAATGTAATATTCACCCTACCTGCTGTTCGCCTAGCAGTGAATGGGTACCAGGTAGGATAACAAATGTAAGTCATTACAAGAAGTGCAATAATCCTTAACATGGTGATAAACTCCATTTCGCATATCTATGATTCCACTTCTACGTCTGCTGTCTCAATTCAGACATGTACACAGCCACGCAATAAATATGAACCCACTCTTACACAATCTGCCTCAACATCATACGTAGCTTGAAGCTGTCTCAGCATGCTCAGAGCTAAGCGAATCATAATCCCAACATTTTATGGCTTATGATAGTCATGGTACTAGATCTCTTTGCGCACTGGGCCCAGTGAATACAGTGAGGTTGTCAGCAACCCATGCTTGTCGTAAGAGGCGACTAACGGGATTGGGTGGTCAGACTCGCTGACTTGGTTGACACGTCATCGGTGCCCAATTGTGCAGATCAATGCTCATGCTGTTGATCACTGGATTGTCTGGTCCAGGCTCTATTTTTTACAGACCGCTGCCATTTAGCTGGAATATTGCTGAGTGTGGCGTAAAACTAAACTCATTCACTCACTTACTTTAAAGAACACAGCTCTCCACATGACTAAGCAGGCAAAGTCAGCACTTTGTCATGAACCTTTTGTCATCACTGAGAATGTAGTCAACAAACTGAAGGTGTTTACAATACCACACGCCCTGGCATTTCACTGAGGTGGTGTGACCTCCGCAGTGCAGATGTATACCTGCCTTTGTCAAGACTTTCACAATGGGCATGCTTACAATTACGAAATGTCACAAGATCATATTCGCTGCTTTGTGTCATGTTTTCTTTTCTCTTGCTTTCAGAGACATTTTTATTTACAAAGTAGGATGGTAAAGTACAGAGTGAGTGAGTGAGTGAGTGAGTATGGTTTTATGTCGCTTTTAGCAATATTCCAGCAATATTTCGTCGGGGAACACCAGAAATGGGCTTCACACATTGTACCTATGTGGGGAATTGAACCCCGGTTTTGGGCATGACGATTAAATTAACGATTTAACCACTAAGCTACCCCCACTGCCCCCTTCACAGTTGAGAGACATTGACATGTGTCAACTAAGTCAGTGAGCCTGACCACCTGATTCTGTTTGTTGCCTCTTACAACAAGCATGGGTTGCAGACAAGCAAGTCTTATCCAGAGGTAAGGTGAGGTGAAATTATGTTTATCGTCGTGCTTGAGAATATTTCGCTCATATGACGACGTGCATGCGTGTGTATGGGTATGTGCAGCTGCTTGTACTAGCCCAGACTTAAGCTGGTTTCATAGGGCTAGCGCACTGAGATACCATGCTGCAGTGAAGCATGAATATCCCACTCAGACACATTATACTGACTCCGAGCCGAACAGTCCTTGTTGTACCCATTAATGCCGAGCGCCAGGCAGGCATCAACAAGTACCATATTTTAACGTCTTTGGGTATGACGCGGTCGGGGATCGAACCCACGACCATCCGGGCGGACGCCCTAACCACTACACCACGGAGGCGGTCTGTTATCCAGATCTTCAGGGGTCGGTCAGTGGGTTTAAAGCTTGTTGTTATCATAGTGTGTCAACTTGACCAACAGAAACCTAGAAGCATTATCAGGGTAGACTGGGGGGTCTAAACCGCAGATATATGGTTCCTGTGTGTCCAAGGGAGACAACTGCACCTTAGGTGACTGGGTCAGCTGTGCTCCTCAAACTGAGCATGAGTGAGTGAGTTTAGTTGTATCCCGCCTTTAGCAAATTTCCAGCAATATCCCAGCAATATTATGACGGGACACCAGTAATGGGCTTCACACATTGTACCCATGTGGGGAATCGGACCCGGGTCTTCGGCTTTAACCACTCGGCTACCCCACCAACCCAAATTGAAGATGAAATTCAGTGCATCACTGTCATAACCCATAATGATGACTGAAATATTCAGAATCAGGAATTCTGTAGAATTCAATCAGGGTCTGACCCGTGAAGATACGGGTTAGAATTGATCTTCACTAACCCATGCTTGTTGTAAGAGGCGACTAATGGGATCGGTTAGTCAGGCTCTAGACTTAGTTGACACTTGTCATCGTATTCCAATTGCGCAGATCGATGCACATGCTGTTGAGCACAGGATTGTCTGGTCCAGGCTCGATTATTTACAGACGGACGCCCTATAGCTGGAATATTGCTGAGTGTGGCGTAAAACTAAACTCACCCACTCAACCAGGGTCTACACCTTCTTGAGTGCTGTTGGCAGCCTGACAAGGAGGTTTCTTTTTTTAACATTTCAAGTACTCTGTGGTGGTATGTTTTCTCAATCTTCAAAGTTCTATCAATTCCCAAGAGTACAAATAGTTTTGAGCTTTCAACATGTTTAGTGACCAAATAGTGATCTGAATAAAAAAGCATCTAAATTCTCTTTGAATTTATCATCAGTCAACACCATGATCCATTTGGGTGAAAACATCACTCTTTGACAACAGACTTTTGCATTCCCCATAATCACACCCACAAATTAATTACTTTTTAAAATAATCAAATTGTGCATTAAAAGGCCATGAATAAAAAAAATTATTTTGAAATATAAAAAATGTTAAGTTGAGTGCATATTATTCCCCTGTAAACTGTATATAACAAACAGAATTATCCTTGTCTTTGCGTGTTCAGTGATCATTTGAAAAATGTAGGAAAAGCAATCATCTGAATCAAGATCCTGGTAATTTGGATGTTTTTCATCATGTGATGGGTTTTCAGATACTTAAGAACATCCGCTGTTGTCTCGATTGTCACATAAAAAATTGTAAAACATGTCACTAACTTATCAAAGACAACTGTATTTTAAAGAAAAGCCATCTTCCTTCTATTAATAGTACCTGTGTCTGAAAACATTTGATGTCCAAAAACATCTATGACCCGATGATATGCTTTTATAGTTACTATTAGAATTTAGGTACTATCAACATCAGAAATATGAAAAGGGCCCCTCGACTTAAAGCTTTATTTTAAAAAATCCCAAAGTGTAACATTTAATTCACCGAAGGATGTACTACACAAGCCATATGGCAAAATTATGAATGAGAATTAAAGGAACCCAAAGCTGCCAAATGTTCCTCGATTCAAATCCTATGGCAGCAGCTTTCAAGGATCCCAAGACCCACACACCTGTGTAACTTGTGTCATTTCGCGAAGCCCCTTATTAGGGATGTCACGATACATAAGTTTCATGAATCAATACATATCATGATACCCATGTCATGATTCAATATGTATCACGATACCTATTTTTGCGGCATTATTGCATAAATTTAGTTAACATTAATATTTTATAATTGTCCATTTTTTATTCTCAGAGATTAAAAAGTTCTAATTTCCCACCTTTGTGCATGAAAAATAATCATTTATAACTCTCATACCAGCAAAAAACATGATACAATTGCAAAATGTAAACGATACATAAACATATTTAGACCAATACTTTCAAAACTAAATATCGGTACAGTTTTGAATGTACTGAAAATTGTATCGTCTTAGAAAAAGTATTGATGCATCGATGTATCGTGGCATCCCTAACTTCCTCGATATTAAACATCAAGTATTTATGAATAAATATCCGTATTCACAACCCTTTTTCTATAAACCATATTCTCCTCATAGTGTACATTCATTGCAGCTATGGCAAAATAGCCAAGAAAATTAGCTGAATGGAAACCCTGTCACTCATTAATTCTTCCATTTTTGAGTGTGTACATGTTGACATTAGTAAGCATCTGTTATCGTTCAAGGTGACTAGATGATATTTGGATGACAACTGCCAATCAGTCAATTTCATAGAAAATAAAACATTACTAAGCATCTGTTATCGTTCAAGGTGAATAGATGATATTTGGATGACAACAACTGCCAATCACTCAATTTTCTAGAAAATAGAACATTACTTAGCATCTGATATCGTTCAAGGTGATTGTAGAATATTTTGATGACAATACTTGTTAACAAATCAATTTCCTAAAAATGAACCAATCTGACACCCTTAGAACACTTTAATTTAGAAAATACAGCAATTCATCAGTAAAAAACCTTTAATTACCTCTTAGTTTTCAAGGAAACTTGAAGTTCATTAGTCTGTGCCAAATATATTTAAGCCCACCTGCCACAGTTGGGTCTCAGTATCATTTTTCACATCTTAGTGTTATCTAATTGAGTTTTTAATTATTAACCAAACATAACAGACCAAACAGATTTTACTTAACTCGGGTGTCAGACAAGTGGCTATAGAGATACATAGAAAAGCGTACCTGAAAATCAGTCTCTTCAAATCCAAACAGACGATCCTGTAATGATGCGTCCTCAACTCTACACACTAACAATTGATTACTCAAAGTCTACAATGACTGAATGAGCTTGCCACAGTACCTCCAGCTGGACGACAAACACTCAAATGTAGCCACCCACACACACGGTCAATTCATCATTAATATTCACAATGTACTCGATGTCAGTCTATCGAAACACTCCATCCTTTGAAAGTGCTGGGGCATATTACGTAACTGTTGACATTAAATGGCTATAAGCCTGTAGGTTATAGGTCAATGGCCCTGACCGCTGGATAACCAGTAACTCGTTCCACCGAGGGACGACTCACAGCTGGTGACAGGTGAGATTGAGTATGAGCCCGGAAATTCTTGTGTCTTACTGCTGGTTTGTGGGCGTGAACTTTCGGATCAAGCAGTGAATTGTCCTTGGTAGTTTAAATTTAGTAGCCTGGAGTGTTATCAAGAGGCGAATCTATTATTGGTTCAGGAAATATGTTGCTACAAATGTGCAATTTTATTAATAACAAAATACTATTTCTTTCATGTTGTAGGAAAAATATCTTTGACATTAATGCATACACCTAACTACGTTATATATGTGAAAAAACTCTTTGATTACAAACATAATCGATTTCCATGGTAACTATAAACAAAAGTATTTTTGTTTAAACATATTTCAACAATGTCATCGCTAAAGTAGCAGCATAATGAATAAATTATAAAGTGATATTTTCCCTTTCCATGAAATTCATAAAAGAGACATTAATGAGCAACTAAAACAGTTAATATTTTAAACATTTTATTCAGTTTCATTCAAATCCTGATGAGGTACCGTAGGTTCAAAGTCCCTCTTATTGATTAACCCTATTGCAGCTGTAAGCATTAACATCTGACAATTCATATCCAGTTGGGATTCAGTTGACTTAAGTGTCAAGGTAGTGAACAGTGTAGTGGTTAAAGCACTCATTCGCCAAGTCAACGTCAAGGGCTATTCCAAAGTTACCTAGTTTAAGTAAAAATTTAAGACTATCACAATCACGCTATTAATATTAAGGTACAGTGGAACAGCTGTCAAAATCGGCAGCTGTCAAAATCTCAGTCCCGTCCGTGGCTAGTACATTTATCATCATTTAAAAGCTCTGCAATCCGGCGGCTGTCAATTCCGGATCTCAGAATGAAATGAGCCGCCGAATATGTGTTTATATAGTAATCAGTGCTGTCTAATCTGACGTGTGGCCAGGAGTCGGACGGATGTGTTTTGTCACAAATTAATCCTGTGTTGAAACTACTTCCAGTTCTAGTCGTAGGTAACTGTGTCAGTTCTACAATCCGACACGCTGTCTAAACCAGATTATTCCTTTAGTCCCAACATGTGAAGGAGTGAGTGAGTTTATTTTTATGCCGCTTTTAGTAATACTGCAGCAATATCACAGAGGCATCATTCCTATAGCCCCCGTCCCTCTAGCCCCCTGTTGTTACAAGCTATGAGACAAACATAGAGGTGTTTTTGTCAAAACCTTTGCATTGAGAGACCTCTATGTTGCTGTTCAGATTTGCATCATTGTCAAAACATTTGCATTGATGGACCTATATGTTGATGTTGAGATTTGCATCATTGTCAAAACATTTGCATTGATGGACCTATATGTTGCTGTTGTGATTTGCATTACTGTCAAGATATCAGGTGATATGATTGTTTTCACTAAACTTTTCAGCCCAAATATCATGTGAGTAACACACCTAAAAAGTAGGCCTGCAGTAAATACACCTTGAGAGAAATACGATATATTTCACAAATATACGGTAACGAATATGAATATTTATTCATGAATACTTAATGTTGAAAACATTAAATATGTATTTGCGCAGGTTGAAACATTTCATGATATTTTTGTAAAGGTGAAAAAGCAACATATTGTGACAATGCCACTTATAGCTGAACGACAGGGGCTTTGGGAAAACGACACACGTTACGCTATTGTATGACTTGTATATATTCCATTTCGCATCGCACACTTTAGATAAATATCGGACAAGTTCCAAGAGAAAACACTGTTTTAGAATATATATGCAAATATATTTGATTCTTGTAACCATAAATAACTAATTGAATTCATGAAGGGATGCAGTTCATTTGAATGCATTTGCGAGTGAATCATAACAGGAGGACTAAAAAGACACTCGTAGTTTAGAGAAAGTGAAAACAATTGTGTTTGAATGAGTTTTTGTGACGGTCATTTGAAAAAACAAAGACTTGCGGTTACTGTTCCAAGTTTACAAAGATACATGAGTAGTGCATGAGTAGAACCAGTAAAAAATGTAACATGTATGTGACACCAGTGTTTCCGTCAATATCTGGTATATACCGGACTTTGAATGTTAAAGTTAGAATGTCTGGTAATTTCAAAGGCTGTCGGTCATCATATCTGGCAAGCTTTTAAATCAATTTTCTAATTACCTCTGTCAATTCTATTTCTCCTCGACAAAAGCTTATGTATACACAATGACATTGAGGTGTTGTCAAATAATAAATATCAGTTTTAGAAGAAAAAAAACAGGCTAAAAATAGCGGCATTGACGCATTGCAATACCCTCTACCTTTCTGATTGGTTGTTAGGGTGCAAGGTCTCATGCACAATGAAAAGCGTGATCATTTTACCGTAAAAAAGGCCAGAGGAAACACCGGATATGACCTACTGTCTTTTGGATACGAGATGGGCGCGCTCTGGGGTGGTATTAAGTGAAGCGCTCAGATCTAATTAATTCAATCACCGTGACAAACAAATTCAGGTGTGAACCCAGCAAGTGTGATTAATGCGTCCCATAAAATCCCCCCAGCATAATTGTTAATGCCAGTCGTAAATAAACAGGTTTCTCAAACACAGATTGCACAGGTTTGATAACTGTGCAATTGTCTGACATTTGCAAACTGTATATATGTGAATTGTTGAAACAACAAGATTGTGTTTAAAAACAAACACGTTTATGTTGTGTTTTTCTAAAATCTCTTTTTAACCTTATTAAGATATGCAAATGCCACTTAAAAGTTCCTAATGCTCTTTACATAACACATGACACTTAAATGTTGTATCTATAAGGTGTCAACCTGTGCAAAAGATCAGAGGTCAGAACTATGAGGATGTACGTCACGTTTAGGAAACGTGAGGTTTTCCAGGTTTCATAAGTAGAAATACGCTTCTTTTTTCATACAAAACTACAACCCAGTGATTCAGGCAATTCTGTTCGCAACACAGCAAGCTCGGAAATACTCCTAGAAAGCTAACATCTTGAATGTCACCCGAGATTCTCACTGCTTAACAAATGCCAGAACACTGTTGTCATTCTGGTAACAGTGACAAAAACGAAAACGTTTCTATCCATGACTTCAGAACAAGGATGAAATTAATGACAGAAGGACTGGTAACTTATTCCGTGAGTCTGTCAGGAAAAAATGTCGCTGCACAAGAGAGAGGTTGCCAAAATGTATCACATCTATCTATGACGAGGAGCGGAACTGTCTTAAAAAAAACGAAAGAGCAAAAGAGACGCTCAGAGGTGAGAGGATGCAGATTAAATGAAAGAGCAAAAGAGACATTATCAGCACAGAGGGGAGAGAACGTCGGAAAAATGAAATAGCAAAAGAGAGAGGTTGCTAAATTGTATCAGCTATTGACGGAGAGTGAGTGAGCTGCACTCAGCAATATTCCAGCTATGTGGTAGCGGTCTGTAAATAATCGAGTCTGGACCAGACAATCCAGTGATCAACAGCATGTTATGGAGGGAGAGTTTTAAAGAAAATTTGAAAGAGCAAAAGAGACAGGTCACTAAAATGTAGAGACTATGGGTTCAGTTGGGGCTAGTTTGGGGAAGTGAATCAGTCAATAATATGTCATACAAAAAGATTGGAGGTCAGCAGATATGATACAGTCCCAAGGCCACCACCCCCCACCCCCCATAACAAACCGCCATAATAAAAGACTGGTCACTTACTATGGTACATAAAACAGTTTGACCCAAAAGTATTCACAACCACATCTAAATCCCATCCTGAGCCACACAGTATGAATCATACAACAGCTTTTGCTGAAGTCAGTCTACGGTTAAGTAAATACAACTGTTATCTGTAACACCGTGACACTACAGTGCTGTAACATGAACATGTAAATATTTACCAGGGACTTAAATCCCACACCAGCTAACAGCTATACGTACATGGTACCCATGTTGGCATGGTCAGGTATTTCCGCAATGGACTAGCCACAGCATTCACTCGATGAACACTCCACAATTATGTCTCCCTGTTTATACAGATATATAAGCTTGCTACTCTTGACAACGCTTGTCACTATGGCTTCCCACTGTAAGCCCCCATGGTACCCCAGTCAATATCCTACCTCAGCTCTTTGTTGATATAGTGCTTCAATGTTTATTGGGATATCTTTCCTTGATACACACAACGATTCTCTTGTCAACAAGTGGTCAAGTGGATATTTAAAGAGGACAATGTGTCTGATTATCTCTATTGAACCAGGGGCAGTGGGGTAGCCTAGTGGTAAAAGCGTTTGTTCCCTGAAGACCTGGGTTCAAATCCATTCATGGGTATGTTATGTGAAGCCCATATCTGGTGTCCCCCGCTGCGATATTGATGGAATTTGCAAAAGTGACATAAATCTATTAGGGATGCCACGACACATCGATTTTTTTTCTAAAACGATACAATTATAGATACATTCAAAACTGTATCAATATTTAATTTTGAAAGTATCAGTTTAAATATGTTTATGTATCGTTTACATTTTGCAGTTGTATCATGCTTTTTGATGTTATGAGAATTATAAATGATTATTTTTCATGCACAAAGATGGGAAACTTCTTAATATCTGAGAATCAAAAATGTTGATCTATTCATGGACAATTATAAAATATGAAATATTAATGTTCAAAATGTAACTTAATTTACGCAATAATGCCACGAAAATAGGTATCATGAAACGTCTCGAATCGTGATGTGGGTATTGTGATACGTATCGATTCATGAAACTTATGCATCGTGACGTCCCTAAAAACTACACTCACTCACTATTAATCTATTATAATATCCTGAGGCAAGAGTGAGTGAGTGATTATGAATTTACCCTTCTCACTCTCTCACTCACTCATATTTTGCAGTATTTGTTTAGCATGTGACTGGCTAAAGAGACTGATTCCTGGAAACATCATATATGTCTCACATTCAGTAAGTGAGTTTAGTCTTACGCTGCACTCAGCAATATTCCAGCTATATGGCGGCGGTCTGTAAAT
>VKKT01003299.1:102267-116281 GCA_008038995.1 Haliotis laevigata | reverse complement strand
TCAACCAGTACTCAAAATTATACTATCCCCAAATGTATAACATCAGCTGGAATGAATAGCCAATTAAACTTTCAAAGGTTAACATATTTTCGTAATGTATTATTTTCATATAAGAGCAAGTATAACTGAATTATAACTCACCGATTCAAACATCTTTCTCTCAGCACAGTAAGTTGACAAAATTCATACTTTCTTTTGTTGCTCATTTCAATATCCAATCAAAATGACCTTACCTGACCTCATTTAAATTTGTCTACTGCATAAGAACTACTTTAAACCCATGGCTTGGCTATAAATACATCACGGACTTCTGAAGGGATTAAAACTTTCCTGACAGTTGTATTCATGTTTAAGCTGTTCTGAAGGGATTAAATTTTACTGACAATTGTATTCATGTTAAAGGTGTTCTGAAGGGATTAAAACTTTACTGACAATTGTATTCATGTTTAAGGTGTTCTGAAAGGATTAAAACTTTACTGACAATTGTATTCATGTTTAAGGTGTTCTGAAGGGATAAAAACTTTACTGATAATTGTATTCATGTTTAAGGTGTTATGAATTTCTTAACTCCGCACCCAGCAATATTCAACCAGATGTCTGTAAATAATCGAGTCTGGACCAGGCAATCCAGTGATCAACAGCATGAGCGATAGTCGCCTCTTACGACAAGTATGGGTTGCTGAAGACCAATTCTAACACGGATTTTTAAGGGTGGCAAACCGGCAGCTAAAACCGGACATTCTATACAGACATTCTGTAGTCTTATTACAATGACACACCGTGAAGTTCTCACAAAAATGAACTTACGAAATACTTATCATGCATAACGTTATGTATGTCGTCGAAGCATCGACGTTCGATACAGTTATCAGCAGAAATGTTGACCTGAAAGATGATAATGGCAGACTTTTCAGTGGTCGTCATTGACGATTTCCGACGAGAAGGCATACATACATTGTTCTTATCTACTACGTTCCTTATTTGTCCCCAGTAGAGCATCTGTGAGATGTTCTCGGGCAGACAGTGTACGCCAGAGACCCAACGCCAGACAATGTGGCCAACCAAAGAGCAACTCTTCAACCTGGATGGCGAGCAATTATGTCAAAAGCAAGGATAGGTAAGTTGATCACCCGTATGTCATCAGCGTGTGTGTAAAAACCGGCCATGGTGGTGGACACACGATATATTAAATCTTAACGCCCCAAATGAATTTTACAGAAACGTATCGTAATTACTCCCTCGCTTTTATTTCGTCAGTTCAATTATTATTGTCGGTAGTTTATATTTGTAATATTTACAACATATTTCTGGATGTTTTGATCAGCAGTATATAATTTACTCATTTACTGATATACGTTTCCCCCAAACGTCAGGAAACCAGTTTAATATAACTATAGAATCTCGGTCAACCCTCCAAAATTGGGCGTAATAGGCCAAGGACAAGTAACAATTTTAGGAATGGATCACTGAAACTATGGTAAGCATTCCCTGCCCGTAGAAGGATAAGTGACTGTGATAAGTGCCTGACACCACACAGCATTATTTCTGCCATCTAAGTTGTCACCGACATATATTTCTATTATTATGGTAAGAAATATGCGACCGGTCGTAAAGTAACAAATCAATCCAACTTTAGCCATTGTTTGAAAAGCAGCAAGAATACACGATCAATATTTCAGCAGACATTCATTTCGCAAGAGAAAGTTATAAATCTTCTTCATGCCAGATGTTCGAGTAAACGTGTACAATATACCCATAGAGGGCTTAATGCAAGTTGATATGATTGCCTGGCCAGTTACGTCGGTAAATGAGGAACTTGGTACAAAGTTATGTTCAGTAATCATACTCTAGCTGCTGACTTTCTTACACTATTTAGTTGATAATCCTCATAAAAATCTAAATTTCAGATTTGATGTTCATTTGTATCCCTGTAGACAAATACAGAGTCAGATAAAGCACGTCTGGGAATAACAGCGAAAAGCGAAGGAAACATTTTTTGCTCAGGCACGAGGGAAAAAACGATTTTGCGTAACAACTACTTTTTTATTGAAAGATAGTTAATGTAATGTTATTGCTATTTTGATTGCTTCTACATATTGCGATTATTAACAAAATTGAAGCAGTTCAACAATCAGTTTGGATTCTTTCCCTGTTTTCTTGTCCCCTTGGAGATTTTACATTGGAAGTTTTCAATATAATCCGCTTTTTGTATTGAAACAGATGTGATGTTCGCATAGTTCCAAATGTCAAGGCGTCCCTGGATTTGCAAGAAAAAAATAATGTTATGTCTGTATTATTCATCTTATCGTTCAATCTATTGTCGTGTTCCATTATTTTCAAGTGATTCCGTTTCTCATCTTACACGTTCCGCGCGTATAGATTATTTACAGGTATTGTTATAGACTCTTGATATAGTCAAGTCTTTGCAGTCATGAACAAACCTGGCACTTTACGTGAATAGTTTATCCCTTACTCTAACAGTTACATACACACTAGGTTTCATCGATCATCACTTCTTGTTAATGCATCAATTCATGTATTCCTTAAGTTGATATTTAAACACATACCCGAAAGGTGGTTAAGTAGTTTGTACTTTAAGTTGAACATCTCAGTTGAAGGTTCAATTATGTAGTTACGGAGGTTACTGTTGGGAAAGGAGATGGGTCAATGACAATGTTTTGGGGACGACAGCCTCTTGAACTGCCACGTTCATGAAGCAGGTGGTGGAAAAGTAAATGAGGGGAATGGAACGGTAATAGAACGGCTGCTGACATTACAATCTGAAAAAAAGATACATAAAAGAAACAATCAACATTTACATTGTAGGGGTGCTTGCAGGGACCAGATAGTCACTGTACCAATCATTAGGCAGAGTCGTACACAGGGCTGTAAAGTGGATCCATCACAATTGCCTTTGTTGCCAAGCTGCTCCAGTAGACGGTCACAGCTGCCCTCGACAGACCTTTAAGTCCTACACCGTCATCTTGTACCGGTCTGACACCGAAGGACAAAACGAGCGGAAAATAGGGATTCCTCGATTCCCTTCAACGTGTCCACTGACAAGAGGCTGGTGTCCTCCTCCAAACATACCTCGACGTCAAAGTCAAGTATGAATACTGCGTCCTCTTGTCAAAACACCGGGCATATCAAATGGATCAAACAGGTTTCAGAGTAAAATATTTAAACTATCCTATAGACATTTTAGCGTCAATATTTTCCGTCATCTGTTGTGCCAGAAGGATTCTCCAATGGACGCAGTCTAAATATCAAAAGCTAATTGAAAACTGATATCTATGACAATGAACTACATGAATAGAGTTGTGTGGATATGCATCATTAATCCGTATTTGCACATGTCAAATGTTGCGTGATGTAGACTAAGTTCACGTCAACAAAATGTATCAATTATATATCATCACCATATATATCCTTTTTCTTTACTGTCTAACATGGCAACCTTCACTGAAATGTTAGTAAAAATTCGCATATTTCATGATTATACTATTCACACCGAACGACATCGATCGGTCAGGCGAGAGGACCCCATACAGCTCTTATACTGCCGCTTCATACATGGGTCAAATAGGAAACTGGAGTTAGCCCCTACTTCGCAGATTTTACTTCCAGTTGACATGCAAGGATATTACGGCTGAAGGGCGTCTTATAACTGTTGTACTGATATTGATATGAATTATTCGTTTTCCTTTTACAGTATGTCTCAGGAATCCCTTGAATACCAGTAATCAGATTCTTTGAAATTGTTTGGAGGTGTAGAAGACCTCATGTTACCAGATGCCATACAAATCCTAGCTCATGAACATGGAGACTGTATATTAGGAGATAATTAAAAATATGTCCTCGATACAGTTTCAATAGTTATTGTCTCCGAAAGGAACAGGTGTCGCCATAGATGCACTTTATTGTTGTGCCACAGCATGTGTGTCACATCTGTATCTAGTTTGGAAGTGTCCCCATGCCTCTAACTTGCTATGTCACCCCTTCTACGCGCTACCTGTGGACAATCTGTGTGATACTCCACATACACAAAATATCCTTCCCCTGTACCGCGAAATAGTTTCGCAATACGTACGCGACAGGTTCGCAATAGTAGCTCGAAAAGTGCTGTGAAAGTAACATGACAGTTGCACGAACTTGCCACCAAAGTTGTGCGAAACCGCCGTATGTTGTTATGTACATTATAGTACTGCGTTACATTAAACCACGGGGACATAATATCAAGCCTGGATCGCTGCATTCCCCCTTCTCACCCGTGAACATCCAGGTTAGAATTGGTCTTCAGTAGCCCATGCTTGTCGTAAGAGGCGACTAACGGGTGGTCAGACTCGCTGACTTGGTTGACACATATCATCGTATCCCTATTACTTAGAACAATGTTGAACATTTTGATCACTGGGTTGTCTGGTCCAGACTCGACTATTTACAAACCCCTGCCATACAGCTGGAATATTGCTACGTTAAACAACCAACCTCCCTTCTCCCTCCCTTTCAACCCTTCCTTCCACCCTCGCCCTTTCCTTTCCTCGACAGATGAAAATGTCCTCACGCAGTCGAAAATATTTCGTTATCATTGTGGTCTTAGTCGTATGAAGCGTCCACATCCACTGTATAGAGTTGTGTTCCTTGCTGTGCGAGTCTGAAGCCTATGATCATGGGTTCATATCTACAGTGAAGCGCATAGTAGTTAAGGAATTTCAGCATTACACCCTCTGTCATGATTTTTGCTAGTCGGGCTTCGCTTCCACATCTATCATACACCACGTTATGTAACTGAAATATTGTTCCAAGAGACATACTAGTAAACTAAACACGAAACATCCAGTTTCCAAATCGATAAAATATTAATTACGTAATGGACAGTTTTTTTGGTAAGATAATACCAAACCGATGCAAATGGTATTCACTGAGGTGATTAAGAGATAATTATGTAAATAGAAATGTTCAGGGTTCACAACGAGTCATACTACTCAGATGATGTTTGATCAAGTTTACAGCATTCAAATCCTCAGTAAAGCTTCCAAAAGGTTTATTGTCGACATGCGGAGGACATTTCAAACTATAATGCATCAATGACAAAAATTATGTCCGATGCAATTCCCCATTTTGACTTGTGACATTCCTTCCCGAACTGTTTTCAGGTGAACAAATGGCAAGCCCGTTACATATATTTATGACGCTGACGCTGACGCCATTTTAATGGTGATTTATAAACACATGCTCTGTCATGGTATCGCGTGGTGTCAATTACTGGGGTGTCTGGCCCGACTCGATCGTTTACAGACCGCGTCGTACAGCTGTAACATTGATGAATGCAGTGTCAAACAAACACATACTCATGCTATGGTCACAATTGTGTTATCGACCTGCTTTTAACAGAAGTTTCTTACTGATTGGGAAGGGTCTTGTCGTTTCTACTCATAGCGTGCGCATTGTCTGTCAGTTGTCGCGACATAACTGACCGTCGGGATTCTGGATAAACAATTGGAATAACTGTTGTCATTATCGAGATAAGAGTACACGATATCACATATATGCGCCAAAATGGGACGCAGTTTAGGTATACTGGAGATGTCAATTGCGAGTCAATTTACCAAGGGCGGTAAGTATACGAGTGTCAATATCTTTGCGTCTATACCTTTTGGCCTCGATGGTGTCTTTTGATGAATCTCAAAGGGTTGGATTACACCGAAAAATGTCCGAAATTTTACTTTCAATTCGGTACACTACGGGATATCTGATTGCTTTCCGCATTGACAATGCAATATGCCCAGCAAACGTGACGTCTGACAGACTAGAGTAGCTTCCCTTTCAAAGGGCAATTAGTCTGGCGGGCGGCCCTATGGATTGCCGCGAAAGACCATTACTCATATTGTTGTGCTTTATACATTACCTTGAAGCATTATGTGAAGGCAATTTTCTTTTGCCGATATGGTATTCAAGTAAGTGTCTAAAATACAATCTCACTTGGCACGAGGCAGCCTGGCAAATGAAAGTGTACACTGGATTTGTCAACAACAAAAATAAAGTTAAGGTTAAAAGTGTCGCCCTATGAATGCAGACTTAAGGTCCAAAAGGCAACCAGTTGGTTTAGAAGAACAATGAAATATTTGCGCAACAGGTTCGCCACATAGACGGTATCAACAATCTCGAGCTCGCCGTTGCGTAGACGTCGTTTTACGTTCCTGTTCCAAGTATTTGGCGTAATGGCCTAGACTGATGAACATCAGCGTCGAGAACGGAATGTGTCCAAGGACAGCACAACGATAATAATAATCAAATGATGGATTTCTGTGATGCCTAGTATCCAACGCTAAGCTGTTTAATGTCGCATTACAAAGTTTACCCCGGATAACCCAAGCAGCCTGTGAGGCCCTAGAATGTTACAGTTACATGACTTATCCCACCGGGTATCCATTTTCTGCTGGGTAAACAGAGGCAATTTTGAACAAACTCGCTTGCCTTAGGCGAGACCACATGTAGCACGTGTGCTTCGTTGTTGGGCAGGACTGAAGTCCTAGAATCTCTCAGGGGTCAAGCTTTTGAACGCGGTCACACATCCAAGGATTCTCCGCAACCACCGATTTGTGACCTGAGCTGAATACACAGGACCACACACCACCTCGATGGCGGGTTAGTGACTGGCTCAGTGTGTCTTTAAGAGAGAAAAGCGTGACCTTATAAACTAGTGGTCATCCTTACAAACACAGATAAAGGCAAGGAATTGTTTTACATAAAATGGGTAATGCATCACAATAGTGAGTGAGTGAGTTAATATTTAACGTCACATCGGCAATATTTCAGTCATATCGTGACGACAAAAAGCTATGTACTAAGAATAAATATATTTTTACTTATTTAAAAGCCTGTCGACTAGATTATCACAAATTAATTAAAACGAGTTCAGCGTAAAATGTTAAATCATTTCAAAACAACACAATATAAGATCGGGTTATAGATCGCCAGCAACTGAAGGTAGATCACCATACTAGGGACCGTTGGGCTACCTGCATGGATACTAGCTAGATTTACACCATCCCCTCAGCCGCTGGCGATGGTAGGGAAATATAGCCATAATTTAAAATAACAAATCCTCTACGTTTAAAGAGCATGGTTGAGGTAAATTGACTTTGAAAGTTTTGGGACTTACGTATCATGAATAACAATACTAGAGTGATTATTCAAATAGATGGCACCCGTCACAAACACATGCGAAAGGCAAGTCAGTTGTGGAGAAATACAGATAATGCGTAGTCCGTAATGATGGTCGTGCTCGGATTTGCCGTCGCAGTGTGGAACTATTGCCAACAGGCTCCAGATAGGTGTTTGTGGAAGGCAAAGGTCGGGACGTGTCATCGACCGTGGCAACCTCAACGTCTTTGTACAGGGATGACATCCTCATCCTTCTCTGAGTTTCCATTCCTTCTCCAATGGAAGCAGAGGCCACTCACTGCATGAGTCGTCTAGACTTTCTTGGTTGCGAACATCATCGTACGTAAATGATCTGCTTGTTCACCAGACTTTAACTGTCATTGAAAGCTTCTGGGATTTGGTTCCTCAGACCAGTTGCCTCAGTTTACATTCGAGAAACAGCTGCAAGCCACACTGAGGAATGAGTGGCAACGAATAAAGGTGCCACGGGACGTCACCTGATGAGACAAGTACTCGTTGATATGATGCATACGTCACATGTATATCATACTATACAAATCACTGTCGATTGACCATACCTTATTTGTTCATTTCAGCCACCAGAAAACATCGCTATATACCCTTTTCGCCCAACACTTTATAAGCATGTTACCTGTTTTCACCGTACGACTCACCGATCTTGTGAGGTAATATATTAGAGCGCACATAAGAAGAAATCTGGCTATGTTTACCTTCTGTTCGTGAGAAAGTGAGTTTAGTTTAACGCCGCACCTAGCAATATTCCAGCTATGGCGGCGGTCTGTAAATAATCGAGTCTGGACCAGACAATCCAGTTATCAACAGCATGAACATCGATCGCAGACATATTCAGATATATTCAATGACGTCGATGAAGGTGCAGATTCATTCAATGTGCCTCATTGTTGTACAGTGAATTGAACAATTAGAGACTTTGCTTGTCAATATTTGACATTTTTCGAGAAATTATGCATTCTTCTTACACGCTCTGACATTAACTCTACCTGTGGAAATAGTTTACACCTTAACCGGACCAAGTTTGTTTTTGATATATAATATGCAATGCTTTGTTTCAGACAGAACACCGTTGTTATATGACCAGTATATTGATTCAAACCATTAGCCTGTACAGACTGTGTAAACATCAACACGAAGACCTGTTCGCACTGTCGGCTGAATGTCACCTGATTAAAAGCACCATGTACGTTACACTAGCTCATGACGTATTTGTGTATATCAGTAATCGATCCTGGGACATGTAACAAATCTGTCATTATTTATCTCTGAGCGTTTTGACTGACTGACTGACTGAGTTTGCTTTTACGCCGCTTTTAACAATTTTCCAGCAACATCACGGCGGGGGACACCAGAAATGGGCTTCACACATTGTACCCATGTTGGGAATTGAACCCGGGTCTTCGGCGTGACGAGCCAACACTTTAACTATTAGGCTACCCCACCGCCCCCTGAACGTTTTGAACAGCGAAACATTGTTGTTAACTGAATGCAGTTATACTTACATACCTAATTTAAGATTAAAATGAAATGAATCTGTGTGAAAAATGAAAAATACTTTTTAACTAAATACCAAATTGGATTTAAAACACTTTTTCAATATTATCCAATCAATGAATGCATCAGTGTGTTGTGCACGTACAATAATTGGGTTTTTAAGAACATTGAATATACATTAACCTTTCCTATATAGAGTGGGACTGTGTGATAGGCTAGTAGTTAAAGCGATCGCTCGTCAAGCCGAAGATCCTGGTTTGATTCCCTACACAGGTACAATATGTAAAAAGCCCATGTCTAGTGCCCCAAGGACAAAGTTAAGGATTGCTCCTGACATCATTTTCTACACACATGGTACATGTCTGCAATAAATCCTTCCGAAAGTTTCACTAAGGCGGCAAATGTTATAACCGTGATGTAACAGCTTTTGAGCAAGGGCTCTCAAGGCCTTCGTATATTGCAATGTTGGAGCCTTTTGAATTATGGGTTGGCAAACAATTTCAACACAAGCCTATACATCCACACTATACCTAATGTTATATGCTATATGTGAGACCACACTATATCATACCATTCCATATCACACCAAAAAGACGGATGGCAATATACATTAAAGTGTCCTTTGGTTTGACTTTGTTGTAATACATAAGCGATTGAAAAACAGGGCTGGTGTCAGAGAGACTGAGATGAATTGATGTCTGTCCACTACAGCATCATTTACCCGTGTAACACGTAGTAATGTCAAGGTTCGAAATGTCATTCATATATCACCTACGCTCGTTTAATTACAGCCACAATTAAGGCGCAAATTATTGCAACGCCTTGTCAGAGTAACTTATAGATAACGGTTGTTTATTGATGAACGAGAACGATATCGTGTTACCAGATTCAGTTATCTAATTCAGTTTCAACTCTGCCACCATTGTCTTTGGCCCTACATTTATTGAGTTGTTATGAAGAAACTTAATGTCCTTTGATGGTAAAAAGTGTCACAAAAAACGCGATGAAACCACGATGTTGGTAAAGAAGTCTAGGACTGTAATCTGTTATTTGGTATAGTCGATTTTGTTTATACTGATAAATATCAACACGATACTTAAAAATGGTTTGTGTATTTTGTGAAGAGGGATTTACAGGTTTAATTTCAAAATTCAGGTTTAATTTAATTTTAGAATAATCACATTTTCGTGTCAAGATGTTTATATTAACAAGACACTGGACACGTTTTGTGTCAATAAATTGAAATATTATACCATTGTTCAGTAGGGTAATTTTAATATACACCTTTCGTCTTCACTGATTTTCATTTTTCCACTCATATCATTTCTACATCTAGATTTTGCCCTTTGCACTAAATGCAACCTATATCTGAGAATAGTCAAAAATGGTATTCATTTGCACTGACGTTTGATATTTGATTTAGTCCGCCAAAGTCCAGTCTCATTTTGTAGGTTTGTACTCTCAGCTGAGCAATCCTGCTATTGACGACGTGAGAAAAGATTCACGAAGTACTGACTCGATGTCACAATCAACATGGTCGCTGCTTACTAGTCGTCTCATACAACATGGCCATGGGTTAAGGGGAGAATCTAAATGAGTCACAACTCAGAGTCCAAGTAGCCCAATAACTTAGACGTTAAACGAAGACCTTTATTACTGCTTTGCAGCTTTATTAATTTCATAACTTCTCTTATTGATTCGCAAACGTATTGGCATCATTTAGTTTCGACGATCTGTTGTAGTTATTGTGGCATATATTTTGAAAAAAGGTGCTTTTAGATTTTCAGTGCTCATTATAAAATCGGTGAGAGCAAAGTTACTTAAATTTCAAAAGTGTTACTTGATAAACAATTTCCAGTAAAAAATGGAAATTGTATCCTTTTATCATTCTTAATTTTTTGGATACATGTCCTTTGGAAACGTTAGTGATAAAGAAATAATTCTGTATTTCAAGGTTTGATGGTGCAATAAAGGACCTGCAGTTGATGCCCGGAATTTCATTTGGAGCCACCTGTGTTTAACACTAATAGCGAGACACACTCACATTTGGCAGCGCAAGTCGACAGATTTGGGGATGTTTCACCGAAATAATAGTCTAACTTTCGCATTAGCATTTAGATCACGATCAAGCCACACATGCGTTAAATTGATTTCCCACAAAGTTGGATTGCGTCAATACAGTATGCTTGGAATGGCTCCGCTCTGACGATGGCGTCCCACTGGGCCAGAAGGAACATATCACAACGTCGTATTTCTGTGTCCGTTCTAAAAATTCTAACATGATGTATTTTTGTTTCTTGTGGTATTTGTTTCTGTTGTAAATGACATTAAGAAATGGCTTCCGAAAGTATAATAAGAGAATGTAATTAAAGTTAACTTCATTTGAAAAACTAGCCAAATTTAAACCATAAACCAATACATGATACCAGTTATATCACTTACACCAATTATGTGCTGTTTTAGACGTATTCGTTGGTATAAATTGGAGAATTCAATTTTCTTCACAGCTATGAAGGGTGCATTTGTGTCATTTAGCTTCATGTGTTGGCAGCAAAGGCATGAGTGGCCTATGTGTACCAGGCTTAAATCAGCGGACTACCACTCATAGACATAAGCAACTTATTGTATTACAGTCACCTTCCACGTGCAACTCAATAGTTTGATGGTGATTTATGTTTCTAGTTCAGTATGAAAACGATTTTGGATCTTGCTAATTAAATGTACATACAGTGTCTTACATTTGTACAGTTGAGAGACGGAAACGTGTCGTCTGACAAAATGGTCTCTAAGGCATACATTTAAAAAGTTTAAATTAAAGTTCTGATCTTAAGATTAAACATTATTTTAGGAATGTAGAGACCAAATGCTGATGAGATGACTCACTTTCATGGAATGTCAGGGAGACTTAAGTGTGTTTAAAGATGTATTGCTTTGTTAGTTCCATGTAAAAGACTGCAAGTCAGCAATATTCCAAATAAATCAGGGCGATCTAAAATACTCAAGACTTGTAATTAATGTTACGAGCATTGTCCAATGCCGTCGGTGACCCATGACACCCAATCAGCCATTGCACTGAGCCATCCGAATCATTTACAATTACTCTTAGTTTTGCTCCTGGAAGAATATCTCTTTCCTTGTGCATACAGTGCGCATGCTCTGTGTAAAAATGTAGTTCGCCTGCCTACCAGATTTATACGGCATTGGGCGGACACGGGATAAACGTAGTACATTAACGAGCTGCAGAGACGCGACTCATTAGCGTGCCAGAAAAAATGATCGTGGATTATAATTCCCATTCCCCAAACTGTAATGTATGTTTCCAGATTTGTAGGCAAACAAGTCTCCGTGCTCCTGAGCTTCGCAAATGAGGGAAACGTTTTAAACCCAAACTCCCACCGGTCAGATCAACCACCTGATATATAACTGTAACACGAACCACTACGTGCGCTTGTTTTAAGATTTCAAACCTGTTTATTTATAACTTATCTCCCTCATTAATCTCAATCCCCATCACGAATCTCCAGCACTCTTAGTCCACATGCAATACATGATGTAGTACAAGATGAGCTAGCTTCCTCGATGACTGCCCACTGCTCTCGGTTGACATTCCAATACCTCC
Organism: Haliotis laevigata; assembly: GCA_008038995.1. Taxonomy (NCBI): domain Eukaryota; kingdom Metazoa; phylum Mollusca; class Gastropoda; order Lepetellida; family Haliotidae; genus Haliotis; species Haliotis laevigata. The sequence goes on along the minus strand of VKKT01003299.1, from coordinate 103,965 downwards.
TGTCCTTCACATCAAATTTATTTTGCTTTATAGTCCTCGGCTTTACCTAGTGTAAGTGTAGCATTATTTTTCTACCGTTAGTAATTATGTAATATACGCAGAGAAATATTTCACCTTGCCAATTAAGGAAGATGCAAGAAATACTGATATAATATGTATAATATGTTGAAAGTAAGAAAGGTTGCTGTATGTGACTTGAAACATGCATTCTCGAATCATAAGATGGGTATGTGCAGCCCGGTGTAGACGGGTGTAAAACACGAATCCAAGATTACTGTAATAAGAATGAATAATTACTGCTTTACGCCGCATCAGAGATATTACAGCTATTCGCGGCAAACTGTAATAATAATCCACTATAGCTAATTATCAACCTGTCGCTGTTGACCTCTGTGAAATATAACTATATACACTACCGGGCTAAAAAATAGATTCCACCTCAAAACGGGATCTAAAAATGCAAATGTTATCAAAACGTATATTGGCCTGAAAACAGTTGCCAAAACACTGCAAACTCCAGGGCCACAATATAACTATCATGAACTGAACACATATGATCGAATAACAGTAAATCAGTAAAACAGAAATCTTCTTTGTTCTTTTCAAGCACCATCACACATGGGTGTACACTTTTGCATTGCAGTTTATACCCCTTGAAGATCTGGGTTAGAATNGATCTTCAGTAACCCATGCTTGTCGTAAGAGGCGACTAACGTGATCGGGAGGTCAGGTTCGCTGACTTGGTTGACACTTGTCATCGTATCCCAGTTGTGTAGATCGATGCTCATGATGTTGATCACTGGATTGTCTGGGCCAGACTCCAGACTGCTGCCATGTAGCTGGAATATTGCTGAGTGCGGCGTAAAATTAAACTCACTCACTCATTTACTCCCGACAAATTAAACACTGACGGGGACGGGGCTACCTTCTTTGTGAACCCAATCACTTTTGGTCTCGGGTCGATTCCCTGCATTGGTAAAATATCTGAGGCAGGTTCAATGGTAGTCGCCTTCGTGACATTGCATATCGCTTAAAGCGGCGTAAAACTAATCTCGCTCACTCAGTGACTAAGTTATAAATATTGCTAGAGGTAAGTGTGACCGCAACCCTTTGTATATTTATGCATGTAAGAGAGTTATAGGTTATTGGACAAAATTATGTGTGCCAGACAATCCCTACCCAAAGAAGTTTCATAATATGTTAATGCAGGCAGCTCGTTTTGGCAAATCTTTCTTGGTTAGTATATGTTTTGGTTATATCTGGGAACAGAAGACCACCCTAAATGTTTCATATTTTAATTCCTACCTCGTCTGAAATTCATTCGTGAATTGGCATAGTTTACTTCTAAAAAGTAACAGCACTTTATCCTACTCCCTTTAGAAAATTCTCGTTTGGTATTGAGCCATATCTTAGACATGTAAGTATTAAAACATTTACGGTTGCTCTCGCCCCATTTCGATGTTTCTCACATCATTTAAGTATTGAAACCGGAAGGTAGATGTATATCAATATTGAAAGAAATAAAAAACTGTGTTGTATATGCCACACAAAATATGTAGAAGACGAGTATTATGTCCTCTTAAAACCAAATTATTATAGCCAGTTGTACTTGTACCCTTCTAAATCTACGTTTAATGTCGTTAATAATATGTTAATCAACTATTGTGCCTTAGTTGAGAATCTCGAAATGCATATTTA
>VKKT01003299.1:74409-92397 GCA_008038995.1 Haliotis laevigata | reverse complement strand
CCCGTTAGTCGCCTCTTACGGCAAGCATGGGTTACTGAAGACCAATTCTAACCCGGATCTTCCCCTGTCTTACATCTGAACAACATCATTGTCTTTCAGACTGTTTAAAGGGTCTTGGGACATGATGCTGTAAGTTTGACTCAGCGACAGCATGTCAAACGTACAGCATCATGTCGTCTCGATTCTTCCATTAAAGCGGATCATGGTCTACTCCTGTCGCAAGTGTTACGTGTCGGCATCTTCAAAAAACAATTTAATCCTGTCATAATTCTACTAGCTATTCAGTTGGTAGTTTGTTTTCGATATTGCTTTCAAAAAAGTAAATATACAGAATTTGGATTTTCCCAAATCTAGTGGGCCAAAGCTTTTCAGATCGCCATGTCGAAGGCCTAGGTTCGATTCTGCACATGGGTACAGTGTATGAAATCCATTTCCCGTGCCCACCAATATGATATTACATATTACTTGAAGCAACGTGAAGTCAAACTCACTCATTAAAATGCTTCTGTCTTACAGGATTATAATTTATCTTAAAGAACAAAGACATTATTTAACAGCTTATAGGTTTGTTATGTCAATGTAAGATTCTATGTAAAACAATAGGGCAGAATACTGTGGCGCTACACATGACAAGGTAGGAAGAGATTAACGTGTTCACCTTTTATCGCCTTGTAGATCGATTAAGTTTTAAATTCCACAATGATGCACGAATTATATGGATAACTTTGCACATTATATATAAACCCATTTGTCTTGAGAAAAAAGCGAACGATCAATGATCGTAACATTAACTTCTTTCGTGAGATCCTGAGGACGGATGTGGACTTCACAATGTATGCATCTAGATGGGTTGAATTCGAACCATTTGATCCAGCTGGCTTGTTAGACCATCGAGCACACCAATAGTCTCAGTAGTAGTTCAGGTTGATAGTAATATGCACTTGTCTTAAACCTTCGGATTGCACAGCGTACATGTATTCATTATCAGTTCCTCATATAGGGCGGTAAATTAGTGATTAAAGCATTCTCTCGTCACGCCGAACCCCTGGTTTGATTCCGAACATGGGTACGGTGTGTGCAGTCCACTGCTGGTGCCCACAATAATAAGAGTGGAACAACGTGCGAGAAACCAAAACATTCACTCACTTTCACATAACGTAATCATGAATTGTTTCATAACCATCTGTACTAAATTATATCCCAGTATATAATAATCACACTATTGGCTAATAACCCTTTTTATAGAGAGCGTATAATTTGAATATTCGGTTTGGGTATTCGAGAGGTAGTTTTGTTAAGAGCAAGTCACTCGAAATCTCTCGAAATCGACATGCAGCTTGTACGTGAAGACATCTGTGGGGCTCGACATTTCGAGGACATTTCCACATATGACGCATCAGTGAAATCAAATTTGCAATTCCCTTTTCCGACTTTCAGGTGAACAGTTGACTTGCCTTTGCGTGTGTTTGTCATAGGTGCCATCACTCGGGTCGTGAAAAAACGTGAAAGTGATTCATCGACACATGCTTATGACATAATCAAAAGTACAATGCACAAATTTTACGAATATTGAAAGGTTTTGTGTCATTAGTTTATGTTATGTTATGTCTTGATCAGTATTATATAAGCAGCATTATGTACCGTGCGTTGTACGAGTAATCCTTATAAACAGCAGGGATCTAATTCCCTTATAGAATGACATTCATTGAGCAAATGCAATCTTCTTAATGACTCTCTTGAGATAGCGCATCTGGAGGAAGTTTTGTCAGTTAAGCCTTTTATGTCATTTAAGAACGTTGCAGCTTCTGAGATTAAAATTGGTTAAGGCTTAGATAATGTCACCTGTCAAATACATTATTTACAAATCAAACTGACTGCTAGAGAACCATATTTGCAAATACACAATTCTTTTACAAGAAAACATGACCAAAAGTGCAGTTTGATTGATAACCTAAGCACGATATCAAAATTACATCTCTTTAGGAATGGCAGTAATCCTAACGTTTATGCGTCCTGTGTCCCAAGAGCTCCCGCTGACTGCGCTCAAATTGAACATTCACCCGCGGGTATAACAGCTCCACAGAATGTGCTAATGTCACCTTTATGCATTGCCTTTAGAGTACATAGACATTTCATAAGTGCTCCAATAACAAACATCAATACCAGTGACGACGACATTGACGTACTAACCAGTTGCTCCCCTACAGAATTCAGGAACATGCACACAGCGTCATTCGTCTGCATTTTGTGTAAAGAATTGGAGGATGTGACTTATTATCGACATGTTCCCATATGTACTGACTCATATGTCAGCCAGACATATTCCACTTCAGTTTCATATTGGCAATCCCAACGGTTCCATTTGCTAGTTCACACCATTTCTCAGTACAAACGAGGCATTGCATTATTTGTTCGGCAAAGTACAAATTCACTGAGCAAATGTAAGGAATAATGGTTTTGATACCATGCCAACTGTTTGAAAGGTTCGTGTTTTATATTGATATTAATATCCAACAATTTTTTTTTCAGTAAATTGGAAAGTAAAAGTTGAAGCTAAATAACAGTGAAGATCGACATGTAGATTTCACCTTTCCTTTCTTACAATATATAATCTCGACACTGTATCAGTTACTGGTGTCTTAATTTAGAAAGTAGGATATAAACATTGTCTTTAAACAGCATATCCCTAAGATTGCATCTCCATTTCAACTCGAAATTTCTGTTTACACATATGCTTACAACTGCAGTTTATTCGCGTGAGATTCCTGGCAATCAATAAGTAATCTAATATATCGACAATAAGTATATCCCCCTGAGAGCTCTTATTACATGCGTATATAAGATCATGAGTACTGATCTCATCCATCCGGGAGCTGTAAATCAACCAGATCACAGGGTCAACTTCAGCCTCATTAAAACCATATATATTACCTATTGATATCTGCATGGGACGATGCCCGCTGATATGACGATGTTACAAGAACTTTTCACTGAAGACGTACAACAAACATGTATACGACAAAGAAGCGTATCTTTCAGACACGGTTATATGAACTCACTGACCATAAATATTGCCTCAAGGTCTTCCAATATGTATATCCATTGATCATCAATGGTAACGCTATATCTTCATATTACATTATATATATGTCCGTGTATGTATGCATGTATATATTTGAATCTTCGGGTTCATGTTTCAATTTTGAATCCTCCTTGTGATAGTTTTGCCCTAATTGTCTAGAAAGATTTCATGACCTTCAATCTCCATGCAACAAATTAACGCATTGAACGCAAGCTTTCTTAAGGCTAACGCATGGACACGTCTTATTTCAAATTCCAATCAGGGAAAATAACATGAGGCAAAGACAAACCAAACATCCCTGGAGCGTAGTCTTGTACTGTGTGTGTTCATCTTGGCACCAGTTGAAATTGAAGTTACAGCGACAATTATAGGATCAGCTCTTTCCGTTCAGAACTTGGCAGTGACCTCAGGTTATAAGTCTAATTTGATAATTTTATAGATTTTATAACTTTTTCTGTTTAGAAAGTCATCAGTTTGAGGGCAATTTTCCTACACAATCAATGGGCTTAATCCGTTTAAACTGAATCGGTCAAGCTGACTCCAGTTGTTGGAAAAATGCTGTTCTGTAGTTCACGTTCTTCTTTCCGCTTCACGCTGATCCAGTAATACGTTCTAGCATCTCAAAGGATATAATTACTGTAGCTAATCTGAAGTTGAGAGACACTCACCCTTAAAGCGGTATCGGTTCGTCTAATGAGAAATAATATATTTAATACAATATTAAAGTGAAGGTGAGTGAGTTTAGTTGTATGCCGCTCTCAGCAATATTCCAGCTATATGGCGGCGGTCTGTAAATAATCCAGTCTGGACTAGGCAATCCAGTTATCAACACCATGAGCATCGATCCACTCAATTTGGATACGATCACATGTGTCAACCAAGTCTGCGAACCTGACCACCCGATCCCCCAAGCCTCTTACGACAAACATGGTTTACTGAAGATTAATTCGAACCCGGATCTTCATGGTTAATTAAAGTTAAGGGGTAACGCACATGTTGAGTCTCTTTACACGATTTGCGACTTACCTATTGACACAGTGCGGACGGGAAACGTATCTGACTTCTGCTTTCTTGGATTCCAGAAAAGATCAAGAGTCTCGTTCAAATAATTAGACTGTGGACGTCCGTCAGTGCACTATATACCAGTGTCTGCTGTATATTGCTATCACCACCCACTTGACCTATAGCATTGTCTTATATTGGTTGCCGTGCATAGTTACTGTTCACCGTAGGTTTATCTACATAAAATGCATTTGTATCATGCACCCTTTTATTACACAGTTTATGTACATTTAAACAAAACAATACGTAGTCTTAATCCACTGAAACTGAGTATTGGACACAATGAATTTAACAAAGTCATAATTTCTGGACTTGTACTGCAACAACGAAGAACACAAAACAAGAATCTGAGTTAAGTGACAGTGTGCTGACTGTAGAACATTTGGCCTCTGTCTGGACTGCTGAATCTATTACACTACTGGATTGATCAGGCATAATGTTCCTATGATAATATCAACCTGGAAGAGATGGACAATATATTCACACGTAGTTTCCGAATATGACCTGGACACAATGGTTGTTTGGAACTAAATTTTTATTTTCATAATAATTTTCATAATAAGGCCGATATATTCTCTACTGTATGTGAAGTACAGATACCTTTTCCTTTGGTGTATATAACATGGCGTTCTTTTCAAAATATCGACCTCTGACTAAGTTATCAATTCAATATCCCTACGGGCATCATTTCGGAAGCTTACAATCAAGACTTAATATTCAAGTCAAATTCTCATCAGATGAAGGCTGATTGTGCACACAAGTAAACAGAAACTGATGCTTAGTACAATGTCAGATATTTGATCAACTGGAAGGATTATTCGTATTACCAAAATGCCCACGAGAATTGCAATGAAATCGCTGTGCCACAATTACTTCCCTTGGGCGTGCCACATATTTCTAATATAGATTCGCCTGGTTTTGTTAGATCTGTCACTCCTATAACCGTGCTCCTGGTTTTCACTAAGACCTCTATCGGATGGGATTCCCCCTACAGCAAGTTTACACGCCATGGTACAACTGAAATACTTTGAAACAAACTCACTCACTCACCAAACAACAATACTTTTGGCCATAACCAATCGTGACGTGACCCCAGCGTAAACGAGTGACGGGTACAGCTGATTGACAGCACTTTCTAAACGCTTTGTGCCCTCATTTGAGAGTGGAAATACTCAAATTAGTCCTTAATCGGGGAGGAGCCTGGATATTGTTTATGCTTTCTCATAAAAGACGGGCGTAGAACTAGATAACGAAGATAATTACCAAAATAAGTTTGACACTTACGCTATGAAAATTAAAAAAGTAGATAGCTTGATATTAGTCTTTTAATTCCTTTATACTGAGATCGAGTCGATTTGCTTCAGATTGTAATGAATGTAGATGATGAAAGATCAATAGTATGTTTTATAACATCAAGGCACAAATTTCGGCTGGGAAATTCCACTTACTATATTTTATTATTTTTTCACGTCGGAATACAAATTCTGAGCGAGCGGGAGAAAGGAAACACAGAAAAGGGAATACGGACAGCCTCCAAATCAATACACGTTTTAATGATGCAATATCAGAATAGAAAGGCAAACTGCACAAAAACCTGAGAATTCAAAGAGTGTACAGATTCAGACACACGATCTCTCAGATTAAAACGATACATGTCAAAGTGAAATGATGTCAAGAACTGCAAACATAGCCTTTACAACGGGCTAGGTTTACGACAGACAGAATGTACACAATCATGCATGCATATCGACCCGACCATTTGTAAATTGCCTCCTGACAAGCGATAGTTTTGTGTCCTCCTGGAACAATTTTGTCGACAAATGATTCATGAACCACCACATCGGCCATGATGATCAGATTTTGCAGTCAATTGTTTTGTATTCCCTGAGGGTTCTATTGCCACGAAATAGCATGGTAATAAGGAAGGTGATCCATGCCACTCAGCACACTCGTGTAAATATCTGAATGATTGAGTCTCCGTCAGCTGATATCACACTTGTCCTATGTAGTTAGGCACTAATCAAATCTTAGAGCAGCTTCCGCCGGGTACCCAAGGAGCGTTTGTTCCTTCTCTGTGGGTCAAAGACAAACCAAAGCCCCAAATACCCTATAAGAAATTACTAATGAATCACAGGAAAGAGAGCCGTGGCAGAATAAGCAAGTTTTAGGTTGTATTGAATCTAAATGTCATTTCCCTTCTATTAGTAGTAAGGTTTCAATCAAGATCATCAGACAGTGTTAGTATGTTGTATTACACATGTTAGATCAAATACAACTTTTCAACAGAAATATGGGATCAGGCAATAATGTTATATCGGTCAGAAAAAGATCAGCTTTGAGAAATGACAGCCAAAGTTTGTGGAACCAATGCCAAACGCACCGAAACAGCCGACGTTTTGCACATGGACTTTGTAAATTAATTCATGGGTATTGCCTCGGTCACATGTCCACTTTTGACATGAAAGATTAGTTTACGATGCCAGGCCGGGCTGAAAATCGGGAAAATGAACGAAGTCGGAAGGTGACCAGCCATAGTTAGGGCAAGCACCGAGCACGTATCATTCAGACACCGGCAATCTTGACGTGCCTGGTCCTGGGTATAAATAATGGTCTGAATGGGTTGAGCAGCATAGGTCATTAGGACGCCTGACTCACCACACTTGCTGAGACTGGCCCGGTTCCGTATGTAGTGTGCGAGAGCCCGTGATCGTCAGAATGTCTAGCAGCGTTGTTGCATGGAAGAGGAGAGGGTGGCAAGACTAGAGTAGCGTCAACCGAAGTGGTGGATCCCGGCGTCGTCCCGAACACAGCCAGTTCGATACTCTGATGGCAGAGCTAGAGAGGGAGCATCATCTCTTCAGGTCTCCTGAAAAGTGGATTGTGTCGAACACCATGACCAACTTTGATTAACCGAGCACTAAGCGGGCGGGAACCGAGCGATATTAATGCAGGCATCGACCGGCGCCTGTTCGGGAACCGACCGATTTGGTTTACATTGGAATGATACCGGGTATCAGGAGATGACCGGCCGATTTCCGCCAGATGAACCGTCAGTCACTTGACAATTTTAGCCTTAACTTTTTCCGATCATCCATGGCTTTGTGACAACTGCACCGATGTGAAGCAGATGTGGGCGAAAATTTGTCGTACGCCGTAACATCGGTGAAACCCACCGATGCTCCCAATACCTTTGACAAATTAGGTATATGTGACCTAGGCATAAGGGGAATCTAGGTTTTGTTGTTATAGAAGTTGTTATACATACAAACTGTAATAAAGTCATTTGATACATGTACATGAATACGTTCTTATACTCTTGTCTCGGTATGTCAAAGTAAATAACTCTCTGTAGTGGTGTACATACGGGTTCGTTTCAGTAGACCGTACGTTTCACTATCCGAACGTTTTTGATGAAAAACGGAAGTGTTCGTATTAACGCAACCTGACTGTATATTCTTTGGCTCGGATAACAGTATGAGAATTTCAACGTGACTGTGTGGCCTAATGAGCCAAGTAGTTGGCAAACTTTTCATGCTGCGACGGCTTCTTTTCGCTGTAATAGCTTTCTGCTACCACCACGCAGCTTCATTTCCACGATGGGTATGTATAAAGTCAAGACGTCCTGAAAGTATCACGATGTCCCAGAATGACCTATCAGGTATCGATCATCAGTGTTCTGTCTAAAAAGATTCAATAATTACATTACACAGATTATGCAATTTAGGCTAACTAACGGGTTCAAATCACATACGTACATGGCAGGACTTAGACAGGGAATCTAAAAAGTATAATTTTGACATGTATTATACACTAAGGAATCCAGCTTGGTCATCAATATGGAAATACCATCGGGAAATTATACCGATGAAATGTCACATTATGATTTCCTAGTTAGGTGTGACAGGTAATTAAAGAGCGGGAAATCGCGTGTGTCTCTATGAAAAAGGCAGATGGACGACAGAGTATCTGAGTGAGTATGGTTTTACGCCACTTTAAGCACCATTTCAGGTGTCCCCCGCTGTGATATTGCTCAATTTTTTTTCATAAAAGCAGCGTAAAACCATACTCATTCGTTTTCTTTGCAATGACATTTCACGTTTCACATCTACAGAACGTGTTACATGGTATCCTGGTATTATCACTTTTGGATATAAATTCATGAATACACGTAAATACTAGTCGCCATCCTAGAATTGATCTGCATCTTGTGACCTTGTGATTATGGAAAAGATCCTGTTCCCTTAAGTTCGAAAATAGTTTAACAGTTTTCTGTAGCTCACCAAGGTATTTAGTCAAAATTGTAAAATGTCAACAAAGACAATCACTTTATTGGTGTTTGTGCAAGTGCTGAGGCAGTTTTCAGGCCGAAATGTTAGAGCATTTGAGCATCGAATCAATCAGAACAAAAGGTCAAATTCGTAAATATTAAGAAAATAGAACAGTTGAGTCCTGGTAATAAGTGAATCTTATTGTTAAAACAATGGTCATGTCTATTTTCTCCTGCAGAGGAAGTCTTCCTCCTTAAAAATGTACAGTGGAAACACTTGTGTGGACAAGTATGCGCAGTTTCAGCTTCACTAATACAGTGGTGTCTGAGGTGAGAAAATATAAGGGCAGAAAATATAATTAGGAGACACCTGTGCAGAACCTGTTTAGGATTGTTCTTTCAGAGGTGCCCACATCAAGGGTCAACAGTGAACCATCGAGACTTAACGATGCTGTATTCCTGTTTAATGTGTACAGTATGCTATTCACCTTAAGTTCAGAAGACTTAAGAATTTTGTTAAATGAATCACCAGATTTCATATCTAATTAACGTGGTATCGATTTCGACGTAGAGGGAGTTTGAACATAATGTGAAAAAAGGACTGTTACCCATAAAAAGGTTTCATACACAGAGAAATGTCCAGACAACCTCGTGCCATGTTTCAAAAAAGTTTTTCAACTGCAGCATTCATTTCACAGTTCTTGGGAGAACCAATTTGTCATTGCTATAGTTCAATGGAATCGATACTCTTTTATGCTGATATTGACGTACATGTATATTCAGTTCCCATAACGAGCATGTCAGTATGAAAGTAAAGAGTTGAGGATTTCGACGCTGGTTTTCCAACAGGATCACAGCGAGATATGCAATATTGTACCCATGCAGCGAATACTTGAGTCTTGGGGATGAGGCAGAGTATTACTGGAAACCATGCTTTGTTAGATCAAATGGTTTCATCAAAGTAGTACATGTTTCATAACTGCACGGCCTTTCACACCACGCTGACACGTCGCGACATAACTTTAAAATTGTTCAAGAGGCCTTGAAATGAACTCTCTCATTACTTCAAACGTTTCACCGTGTTTCTTCTTGTGGAAAGAATAAGTTCTGGGGAACTCCGTCTTTTTCTACAAACTAGCTGTGTTGGACACTGGCTGTATACAATGTGTGTCTCGAATATACTCTAATACTCCAGTGTCATCAGAGGGCAGTCCAGAGAATTATACTGACAGCCGTGGTTTACATGTGCCTGCAGCATTGCTTACTGTATCGTAAAACCTCTTCAAACAGTTAATACTATCTACACTGTGAACATGTGTCTGGTTAAAAATCAGAAAGGAAGAAATGAGTTGAACAACGAAGGTAAAATGTATACATACTTTTTCACACTAAGATGGCCCTACATCAGAAATGTAGGATTTAGACACACAATTCACACAACTGTCGAAAATAGTTTAACAGTTTTCTGTAGCTCACCAAGGTATTTCGTCAAAATTGAAAAATGTCAACAAAGACAATCACTTTAAGGAATTTCGTGCAAGTGCTGAGGCAGTTTTCAGGCCGAAATGTAAGAGCATTTGAGCATCGAATCAATCAGAACAAAAGGTCATCTATTCTTGTTGTCAGTGCATGAACAGGACAACAAAACAGTGTTCATGAAATAAGAATAAAATACTTCCAGAATTTATTTCAACAATATCGCAAGTAACATTTTTGTAAAGCATATAGAAACTCAACATTGTAATAGCATAAATAGAATTGTATTATTATAGAATTGTACTGCAGTCTCACGTATCACTATGGATGCTTGTGTTCACTTCGTTCTGACAATTGCAGTCACGTGCCAAGTACATCTGAACTGGTAAGCCACAGTGCCCATTCTTGATAGTTAACCTGACATCATGCTGCTTCCTGTTCACATGAACCTCCATCAAGTAGCACATACTTTCTCTTTCTGGCTCCCGATCCTTTTCCTTGCGTTCCTTTCGTACAATAAACTCGTCGGACTCGCTGTTACTTGGCCGACGCCGGGAGCACCTGTTGAAGGCCATCAACAAACCAGTTCTGAATTTTGGGCTCATCCAGATGTAAATGATTGGATTATAACAACTGTTACTCATTGCAAGCCAGTGACACAACAACCAAATTATTGGCATATATGGGTGATCGTATATGAGAAGGTCATGGTCACCAAGAATGGTTATCACATGTATTGGGAGCCAGCAGAGGGCGTAGAACACTACGACTGTAATCATCATCCGTATCATCTGAAACAAAGAAGAAGACGTTTTGTTTAGAATCCAGAAGAAAATACCGTGTTGAAGCATGGAAGCTGCTATAATAATTGTTACACACTTGGAAGCGCTGCGAAAACATAATCATGATAAATAACAGATTTTAACAAACATGTTGGATTAATTTATGAGGGCACTTTGCAACATCCGTTGTAACAAACAAAGGCTTTTCAGATGAATTCCTCTTTGATGTTTGTCTTTAAGATCTTGAGAAAAATAGCTAACTCTTATTTTTTAAGTGCTACATATCTAACTAGATTATCAGTACTCAGATCCTTCTCAAAACTTTACATAATTGCAGATAAAAATTATTTCTGTTTTAACAAGCACCATTATTGTCATTCACTGTCGTGAACGAATTTCCTTATGGACATAATTATACATCTGGCACGTTCATATCTAAATACTTTACACACCATATAAATGTTCCAGATTCTTAGACCATGGTTTCTTAACACAAGTGTTACCAGAAACCAAATTTTGGGTTCTATGATGATTCTAGACACCATCATTAACTCACACGAACTGACGACAGAAAAGAAGCCGTGCCATTTGCTCACCTGAATCAGATGAACTAAATTCCCAAATGCCATAAGATGGCTTATAAACTGATCAAATATTATAACATTTTTCCCCGATCATTTTTGCTCGTAATGATACAAGCCTAATATGCAGAATACATACCTTTTGCAATTCTAGAGAGCCCGCAAAGCAAGTGTTTTACACAACCTTTCATTTATGTAGCATATGTTCTTTGAAGCACATACCGAATTACCATGCCTATTACACGTAAAACTCAGCTGTTAACGTCCTGTCTGCGCCTAATGATATATAGTCCAAACAGGATACCCGTCGATATCCAATTGCACTCATCGGATACTTCACTCTTTGCAAGAATGTCTACCAGCTTTCATAGATACGGTTGACTTTCTTTTGCTGAACTCAATTACTGTCTTTGGTATTACTGATACGTAAGTGGGATGAAGTCGCCTTGTGTAATGTAAGTTTTATCAAATCTGTCAGATGTAAGAAAGTAATCTTTCACATGAAACTTTAGTCACACCTGTTATAGTCAAGAACAAAATGCAAATAGAACATATCAGTGTTAGTTTCAGGACGATGTTTTTCCAGAAGTATCTACCATGATATGTATATTTATGATTAAATTACTTCTTGCGAGTCTGATATTGGAATAACATAACATACATTTGTTTTTTTTGCTGCTCGTATGGCGTACTCTAAAGTTAAAGGATTGTAATTCGTATTTGAATCATAATTTTCACACTTACATGTAGTCTGTCAGTATGTCTTATATAGATATATGTAGAGTCAAATCTAATTCATAACATGGGTTAATTCCTCAAGACAATTGTACACATTAACACTCGACATTTGTAACCTTCAGACGTACACGTTTTTAAAACATTGAGACAATCTACGAACTATGTACATTGTTCAAACGATTCATCAGGCATTTAACATGACAACGGCATTAACCTTTTAAAACTGAACTAGATCCAAAACCGCACTGAATAATTCTCACAGTGGATCGTCATTTCTTCAGAGTGAGTGAGTTAATATTTAACGTCATATCGGCAATATCTCAGCCATATCGTGATGAAATCAATTTATACAAAAAATAGTAAAAATACTAGAGAATCACAGCTATGAATATAAAACTAGCGAGCAAAGCTAAAACATTCCAATTAAAGAATACAATACAGTATAAAAGACGGGCTATAGATCGCCAACACCTGAAGGAAGATCACCATACTAGGAACCATGGGGACGTTCATTACTTTTGCTACCTTCATTTCTTAAGAAATGTCAGTTGGATGGTCTTACAGGCTGATTAAAATCGAAGAATACACGAATGAATCTACTGATGATCCATAAAAATCTTAAATTATCCAAAAGCTGTTCGTGTTTCTACACAAAACTTAATATTGTTTTTATCATTGAAACCAGTGGAATATCATCGTCGGCTTCAACATTCTTTACAGTTACAGTACATTTAGCGAATCTGGGTTTTATAAAATCCCCATTAATGATTATACAGTAATTATCAATGTTTCCAAGCCTTTTTCAAATTCACCTTGTAAAAAGAAAGAGCAGTATGCGAGTTCAACTATTGTAAAATATATTTATTGAAAGTCTTTTCTCAGAGGTACAATTTCCTTCCTAAAAGGGGCGGTGAGGTTGCTTAGTGGTTAAAGTGTCCGCTCGTCACGCTGGCGACTCGGGTACGACTCCCCACGTGGGTACATTCTGTGACGCCCATTTCTGGTGTCCCAAACGCACTCACTCACTGCTAAAGAAAGAAAAAGAATGATTTCTATTTAATCCTTAAAGTTAGACTGAAGGGCACAGTTAACGACAGTAGTAGATGTGGCAGACCAAATTGTACCACAAGACGTGAACAAGACGTATAACTGAATAGACCATTTCTAGCAGATTACATCACTTTGTCATCCGAAGTTACGTTCCGAGCAGAAACACTCTTTTCAACAATGTATAACGAAAATGGCTATTTCTCCCTAAAGGCAACACAAACCCCTTCGGGAGCAGGATTGGAACCAATGACCCTTCTCAGACGAATCAATCTTCAGATGTGAATGAGAATGATAGTAAGGCGTTTCTCACATGAAAAATACCACCATTACTGTTCACAGTCAAGTGTGAAACACCTAACTCAAGTTCACATATGGGGGATGATTTCGCCAAATAGTCCAGGAATTCTGACCAAAGACAATGATATCCTGAATAGTTAATATGTTTTCCCAGGTAAAGATTTCACATTCAAGAACGATTATGCCCCTGCTCAAAATTCACGTTCAACTCGCATGTACATGGCTGCAAACGGTGTGAAACTGTATGATTGGCCTGGAAATGCACCTGCCATGAATCCTGTTGATTCCCTGTGGCATATTATGGAAAAATTGCTGCAAATCACCTTGGGTTTCAGTAAAGAAACATCAATACCCCTTCAAGAAAGGCACCTTTCAACCATTACACAACATCATACCCAGAAAAATCAAGACAGACTGATTATTGGATGCCAGGATGGAAGTATTCGGTACTAGTAAGGCAACTAGATGAACTATTGTCTGAAACTATGTTGCAGTTTTCTATTTGTTTCAGGCCAGTTACACTTTGGAAATATATCACGATTACTGAGTTAAATAAACTTTTCAGCACCTCTACTTTGCTCTTTGACAACAACAAATAGAATTTCAGTCCTGAAATTTCTGTGATACATGTATATGCATAATAAAACATATTTTTCGTAACGCAATCACATAACATTTATTGAAGCCAGCGATTGATTTCAGTCGTGCTTCAGCCTATACATCAGTTACGTCGTAATAGACATAAAATAGTTCATACATTTAAAGCAATCCTCCCTCTGAATTTTGCAGCAGAAATGTAATTAACTAGCTCTGTCCCATCAGGGTCTTAGATGTGCTCACCACCACTAGTGATCCTAGACCAATTACAATGTCTAGTCACCTCGACCTCGCCCGTATTACTCATCTTCAGTGAATTAAGTGAATTCACTTTAATAAAGCTTGCAACATGCCTGTGTCACTTTCCAAACCACTTATGCGGGTGAATGATATGCCATCAATGCCATCTCGAATGTTTGGTTTGTGGATATGCTCTTTGACTGTTCAACATTGGTTCCTTTCCTACTTAATTCACTGCCATTCTACACTACCCAACCTATATGTCTCATAGTGAATGAGTTTTTCAAAAGATCAATGTATTGCTCTGACAAGATAGATTAAACTCAGTTATCACCTCTCAGGAAAACACAAACAGTATAGTTAAAATAAGGATTAATGTAACTGCAATAGATCTCAAAAACACAAAATATGTGCCATGGTTCACCCACAATGATTCACGAGAAATATGTTCGATGTCTTATCGATGAAACAGACATATAGCATGTATAGTCACTAAACAGATAAAGATATCTCACTAAACAGATACAGATATCTCACTAAACAGATAAAGATGTCTCATTAAACAGATACTGATATCTCAATAAACAGAAACAGATATCTCACTGAACAGATAAAGATATCTCACTAAACAGATACAGATATCAAACTATTCCATCTGTACGATCTGTATTTTCCTGAAAAAAACAATCCAATAAAAAGATTCTTTCGTCGGCCAAAATAATGATCACTCCCAGAGCACAGTGTCTCAGTTGTTAGGGTACACGCACATATTTTGTGTTGGCACAGGAGTTTCATTTGAGACACAGACAGGACATGCAGAGGATACATAAAATTTAGATGAGTCCGAAATCAAAGATTCAATGCCACATTGCAAATTAAAAACAACAGTAAAGAAAGTAAAGTGAAATAGAATGTGTTACCGGTGTAACATTTGAAAGATACATTAAGTCAATCCCAAGAGACAAAATACATATCATTTGTAGAAAGTACAGAATATCCAGGTGAAATCTTGAAACCACCCTAAGCGGATTCCAAAACGAAACTACCGACGCAGACGTGCGTGGAAATGTTTTCAACCCCTGAATGGCAAACGTGCTTGCAGTGTCCATCTACTATGTACTATATCTTGTGCTTCGGTATACGTGAGACCTCGGTTTTAATCAAGAACTTTTCTTAAAGTTTTGCCTTTCTGGTAATTATACAAAAATTACATTGCACACATTGTTGAGTGTGTTAATCGACCCTTGGATCTTGACATTTTTGAAAAAAATACAATAACAATTACTGTCTATAATGAATACACAATCGTTACAGTCTGTAACCAGTTGTTTATATTCCTGGTCTGGCAGCAGCTCTCCCCTGTCCGTTTCTATACACTGAATGTCTTTCAGGAATTTATCCCCTAGTAGACAAATGTATCTTCTTCAACGTTGTTACTGATAGCCAAATAAGCAAACGAATGAGTTAACAAAAAAAACCTTGTCATTCTATCAAAATTCGGTGCAGTGTTGCCTATATAAACACATGGTTCCGAATTTGGGTGCAATTAGTAAACCAGATGTGAAGGAAAATATTTAAATTATGTCCCTAGCGTTCAACTCGCATTGTGCGAGTGGAAAAGAATTCCTTTCACTAGTGTAGTTAAAGATGATCGAATGCTGATACACCTTATTGTTGATACTTATGTCCGAATGGTGTTGGTGGATCATTCTTTTAACTAACTATGCACATGGGTCGTCATCATAATAAAAAATCAGGCATGCCGCTACTCAAGCATGCGTAGCTATATGATGTGTAGGCTTAATGCTGGACCATACGATCCATTACAACAGCTACACGAACCGTGGACTCAAGTGGTCAGACCAAACACATGACTATCCCGACATAATTTCATCGTGGTCAACGTTTGTAATGCGTCCGCAAATTTAACCATGGGCAGTGGAACAGGAGTGTCTTCACATTGCGTTTGACAGTGCCGGTTTACGAGTTTGATGCAGGGGGGAGGAACGTGGTTGTGTTCGTGAGGTTTGCCGATCGCGAGGGGTCTTTAATGGCTTGGAGTCCATATTGTACCAACGGTCGATCTCAGATGATATTCGTGCAGGAGGATCTGCCATCCAGTATCGGGTCATGGTTTTAAACCAAGTCAACCTGGTCACATAGCAACGCTACTCCCCATGATGCAGTTCTTCCCGTTCCCCAGACCTGAACCCCATCAACCCACTTGAGATAAGATACGAAGACGAGTGCGACTACAGATGAACCAAGACCTTGTGAACATTTGCAAGCAGCCGTTGACCAATGGCAATGACTTCCGGTAAAAGTGTTTGTTCTCCTGTCCATGTCGTTGTTTAGCCCAAGTAGGTCACACTTTTTACTGACTTCTGTTCATACACTTGTATCAGCGTAAATTCGAAGTCGTTGGCGTTTGTTGGGGGTACGTGGTCATGGAATATCATGCATTATTTTCCCAATAATTTGATGCCGCAATCCACTTTCACCGTATGTATCGTTACTGGTATATAGCAACATGATATATTTTGACATTTATGCACGCGCTACGTCCATTCTGGGATTCAATTTAACAAGTGTCAAATTCATAATTTTTATGAGTATATATTGATAAAAGATAATTGGCAATAAACCAAACGAAATTCCATTTATGAATAGTCCATTACCTGCAGACTTCTGTAGCTATAAATATAGGAGGTTGGAATAAGTAGAAAGTAAATCTTATGGATTGGGTTTGAGTTACACGACGATGTGTACCAAATACAAATGTTATGGTCATGTCAGCAAACAAACGTAATCTCTACAACTAAAACGCAGCATCCCAACTAAATGTATATAAAATATAAGATCCACTACTCATAGATTAACAATAGAAAATGGGCGATGGAAAAATACCCCACAAACTATGTAGTCGTTATAAATATGAACCAGTGTTGACGAATATTACTATCTTTAACTATGTCTTTTTTCATAATTTGCTAAAATTATATATTTTCACAGAAAGCGCCGAACAAGACCCGGTGTGCTTTTTCCTTGATATGTTATAAAATACTGAAAGTACACTCGAAAAAGGTAACACGCACAAAATAACCCAGGGATTTTGAGCAAAAGTAAACATTCTCGTTTAGTTTAAATTTTGAGTTTTCCTAAAAACATGTTTTTCATTTTTTTCATCCTTAGCAGTAATTCATGACAACAACATATTTATTTTGTCAAATCTTTTGTTAGAAAGTGGCCACAATGAGGAGAGTTTCTGGACTTTCGGGTTTCCAGAACAAAATTTAATTACATGTTTAACTGATTTTATACCTCGTCACGTGCTTCATGTGACATCATATATCGTTATTACTTCAACATATCAAAGTTATAACCTTAAAGCCATATAAACGTTGTTTGTCTGAAAAGTCTCTTTCGGATTTCTTTCATTTGGGAGATTTAGCCTTTCAGCGTACCTTTTGCCTTATTTACCTTCCGTCTGTCAAGTTTAATTATGTCAAGTATTTGTGATTAAGAGTGCCCTAATTGCTAGAGGACCCCAAGTATGACCATATATGGAGCGTCTATAAGTCTCTGTATTTAGTGCCAATCTTTGACTGTGACAAACATTAACATTAAAATAGCCTTACCCTCCGCTTTCGATGTTTCGAAAACGATAAGGGTGTTTGTAAGGCTTTATCCAGTTTTGCAAAGTTGTAGTCGACCCGTGAAGATCCGGGGTAGAATAGATCTTCAGCAACCCAAACTTGCCACAAAAGGCGACTATGCTTGTCGTAAGAGGCGACTAGCGGGATCGGGTGGTCAGGC
>VKKT01003299.1:29020-44560 GCA_008038995.1 Haliotis laevigata | reverse complement strand
GGCATTACGCCGTATCTTGTTTCTCTGATATGTCAAATATGGCACAGAAATACATTTTTATATCTGTGGTTCCTTGTTGTGAAGAAAAGAGAATAGAGCGATCCCAAGTCTCTTTATTTTTACACAACATGGCTTGCCACAAAAGGCGACTATGCGTGTCGTAAGAGGAGAATAACGGGATCGGGTGGTCAGGCTCGCTGACTTGGTTGACACATGTCATCGGTTCCCATTTGCGCAGATCGATGCTCATGCTGTTGATCACTGGATTTCCTGGCCAAGATTCGGTTGTTTACAGACCACCGCCATATAACTGGAATATTGCTGAGTGCGGCATAAAACTAAACGCACTCACTCACTCACTCACTCTACACAACATGATTATTGGCAGTTTCAATATCATGTCATGACTGAATGACATTGCACTCGCTCTGGTACGGTAGGTAGATTTTAGAAAGCATCAGGTGAAAAAAGCATGACGCATTATGTTTAGCAGTTTCTTTTATTTAGCACAGATGCACGAAATGCTTACGTTTGCCTGGTTGGATCTCTTTTCCAGTTATTCAAATATTCAGTTAAATACTGTCTGGGCGATAGCATTAAGATGAACAAATGTTAGCTCGATGATGCAGTTTGATAGCGAGGTCGTATATTTGCTTTTGTTACAAAGCTGAAATACTCCATCAATCCTTTCAGAGTAAGTGAGTGATTAATCGAGCGGGCGTGTGAGTGAGTGAGTCGATACATGTGGTTGTAAAGGCACTCCATCAAGTAAGTGGGGGAGTGAGGAGGAGAGGTTACCTACAATTAAATATGGTTTGAAAGCAGACATTGGAATATTTGCAAAAAATCATAGCAAAAGACTTTTCCTCGTTCTGCGATTAGTATGACGAGAACACTTATAAAAATGGATAATATACTATATGATATATGAGTTGCTTCCATTCATCTGCATATTTGTCTTTTAGAAATAGTAGTGAGTGTGTATTGTTTTACGCCTCTCAGCAATATCAAGGCGCCCGGCAATGTTATATAGAAGTGCTTTTACAAAGGTGCCCCTACACGTGTTTGCGTTGAATTTGGATGTTATGAATGCATTATCCCAATTCACTCTGTTAAAAAAATATCATTAACAAAATCTTTAATACTCCCACGCAGATGTTTAAGTACCTGCGGATGTTCCACTCGTGGAAGCCTATTAGAAGACGCCATCACTCATAATGAAGCACGACTTTTATAGTTCAGGTTGCCACAACATTCGGACACAACAGCATTTAACAGTGCGGCAGTAATAGGATGTAATTATTCAACAAAAAATGCATTGTGTCTAGAACAGAACAGTCGATAGGCATAATCTAGGATCCATGATGGAAATCACAGCTATAACGCTGATGGATGACTTTGCGCTGTCACCTCAAAAATAGCGTTTAATTCGCACGGATCACATGCATCATGTATTCCAAACAAAATGGACTTATTTCTTGTTCTGACGTCGTATTTTTCAAACTTGGCATCAACAACTCTCAAAGAACGTTTTTAGTTTCAGACAGCAGTCATTTGTAAACTTGGAGTCAACAACTCTAAAAACGTTTCAGCTTCTGGCAGCGGTTATATTTGCCCTGTCAACGATAACACCACCTGTCATGAAGATGTGGATACAGCTTGATTTAAACAATACCACTCGAGACGAACTAAAGATGCTCTGCACAGGGTGCATTAACGTTGAAAGGCCAAGTCTTACTACATTGATTCACTTGAAATCGCTTATGCGTGTTTCAGTTAGCCTCTATTACGCACGGTACAAAATACATCAAAACAAATTGCTATACCTACCAACACCGCTTGAGTCATTATTTTTGCAAATAATTTGTACAGTATGACGTCGATGTTGTAATCCGACAGTCACTGAGGGTGTTCAATTGCCGGAAAACAGCAATAGGTTTGAACTACTGTTGGATGGAAGTATTGGATCAAGCGTAAACTAATTTCTACAACAGCCGTTATAATTAATTACAATAATTAATACCAATCCAGAATGAACAGCCAAACTCTTGAATCATTTTTCCGCTGACAKAATAWAGGTGGATAAATGTACTTGACAAATCGTACATGGAGTCCCAGGGTCGCCATTTACAGATGTTTCCAGAAATCATACCACCATATATCATCATCATCATCATCGTCATCATCGTCATCATTCGTATCATGACCATCATCCCTAAATATATATTGCTACATTATCAGATAAAAGTGCCTTGACTCTTGTTAACACAGTGAGTAAGCTTGAGACATTTCCACTTTCATGTCAAGTCCAGTGACATCATTTCTGGTTTTGGAAACACAAGCCCTGTGCAACTCGCGTTAAAACCAGGAAGACGTTTTCCTCTAGTTACCTGTATCAGAAAATAGCAATAACTTATCCGGTAATGATACTACATCCATGGGAAAATACATAAAAAGGCCATATGCAGTGCTGCTATATAACTGAAAGACGGTGTCCTCCAACGGCATCAAGGAGAAATCTTGAGTACATCAGGAACGCCTCAACCAACTCCTCCAGGAACATTTTTTTATTAGACTTACGTGCACTTCTGATATATATGCGCCCTCACTGCCAATCATATACATGACTATTTCTTGTTAGAAACCTTAGTTTTTTTCCTCTCTCTCAAACATGACATTACAGTGATTGACACGTATTTCGAGGACATCCCAAAGGGTATCATGAATGTAAACCAAACATAGACCTAGGCAGAGTTCTTCTCACATGTATATAGCATGTGCTATGAATTGCAAATAGTTTGAAATGAAATACGACTACCATATCAACAAGTCCAGTCCGAGTCAGGTAGTAAGCATACGTTGGATACGGGCTCTTGACGTAAAAATTGATGGGCTTTTAAGAAATACAGATAGTAAACAACGCTCGGCGACTGTCAGGCAACAGCTTGAGGTATCCCTTTTCAGAAACGGGCTGCTATTTGATTGTTTAGAGCCATTCCATACAGTACATCTTTGATTATAACCAATGAAATTAATACTGTCAAATAAATATTCTGTATCTATTGATCCACATGAACAAATATATCCGTACACTGCTCTTCGTCTGGGCTGTATATACATCCCATGCATCATGCTACAAAGCACTTCTCTATTGTTAACTTAACAACCTGCATCAGTAATTTAAATATGGACCAGACAATCACGATCAATCTCCAACCAATTGAGATCACAACAATAAAATCCTTCTGGATGCCGCCAAAACATATGACAAGAAACGTGCAATAGAAACAGATTGATTACAACTTTCAAATACTTGTTGATCCTGGCGAAGCATATGCCAAGAAATTGGCAAAACGAGAACCTGATGAACGTCTTTAAGAAAGGGTATTGTCTACGTGAAATAGAGGGAACAGAATAGGCATGAACCCATTCGTTTCTAGTCAGCTGTGACATAACCATTATCCATCAGCATCACCACATCATAGTTTATCAAAGAACTTGGAAACTTGCTAAATATAAGTCAGTATGAGGAAACAACTAAACACAACGAACAGTACTCGTAACGTTTGACTTGAAGACATGCCACTTGTGCAATGATGGGCAAGACCTAGATCACTAAATGACCTGTCGTTGCAAGTCATTGTAACGGATATGCCACCAGTGGCGGCGGCCATCTTTCGGTTTTTGATAGTGATAAACACTTATTTATAATTGGAGTTGGAGTCGACTTTAAAAGGGCACATAGTGTTTTCGTATTTTCAAATATAATACACATGATGTCACTTCATCCACAACTTCCATGGCGGTGACCTTGCTGTTTTCCAGTTGTTCCTTCGGTGACAACTCTACATCAATTTGACGATATTTTCTCCTCTTTTGTGGCTTCTTTTGAGGCAAGATACACTGCATGAGCACTAACAGTGCTTCATTGTTCCACTGTTCTCGTTTCAAAAAGGTACCAAATTAAAATACATGTAGCGACAGATGAGTCTCGGAAACTAGCTTCTTGGGGTGATCGTAAGCTTTGGACCATCTGTGTTGTGATGGATTTCTACTGGTGGTGTACAGGTGACCCTCAAACCAGTTGTACCTCATATGGTTTGTGAAGTGAAGATATTCAGGATTGGCTGTTACTACACTGATCATCCACCTGTTTACCAAATTATTTCTATGAGAAAACGATTGCTTATCATATTTCGGCAAAGAATGATATAGTTCCTTAGTGGCCTTGTCTTTTGGCAATAGGGGAGAACAGCCATTCGTCTCACAAAAAGTTTGCGGTCGTCTTGTTCTTGATAGGCAAACGTCAGTCCTTTCTGTCCTGTGCCCTTCTCGTTGTTTGTAGTCTCGTTTGTAGTCGAAAGCTTGCTGGAGACGTTTTCCAGAGCCGGACAGGCATATCACTCTTTCTTGTTTTGTTGCTGTTGACCATGATGAGACGGAATGGCCTTTTAGTGAACAATGCGTTTACCATGCTGTCAGCGACAAAATTAATCCATTACATATACATTCACATCCTCGTTAAACGATGTTTGTATGTTTATAAGCAGATGACACTAATTTGAAATTAACTTTGAAGTATTATTTATTGATTAATGTATCCTAAATGACTGAAATTGATAAGCTAATACAGAGGATGGATGTTGGTTCGATCATCCCAAATGGTGGCACCGTCCCTTCGGTATCGAAACAAAATGTTAAATCTATAATCCCTGTTAACGATACTGGCATGTCTGCCTGTCAGCACAACCTGCATCTCTTAATCCTGTAGCAGACGGCCTCGCTCGCCATCAGCCACCTCATCCGACGTTCTTTGTTCCTTATCTTATATACGCCCACACTAAGGCCATTGGATCATTTTCTAGAACTATTTATACCACAGTGGGCATACTTGATATGTTAAATACATAAATTGCTATGTCGTCTAGAATAAGTGGTAAAAGGAGTGTGTGAATATAGTTTTACGCCGCTTTTAGCGCAACATTCCCGCAATATCACACCCGATAGGGCTTCCTTCATAAATTAAACCCATGTTTTGGGTCTTCGGCGAAAGCACTAAGACCGAGGATACTCCACGACTCCTGATTAGGAAACGTGACTGGCGTATAACATGTATGATGGCCTACATGCATGACACGTTTACATGTTCAACTCAATCTGAATGACGGGAACATGCCAGAAGATATACAATGCACTTTGTCTTGCATTGTCATTATAATTTATAATTACCAACAGTTAGATCCTTATATTGTCTTTATTCAATACTGATATTATACACAAGCGTGTATCGTGTTATATATATCTATGTCTAAGATATTACTACTAGATTATTTCTTTAAGAAACAAAATCCCCTTGGAATTCATTTCAGTTTCCACGTGGTTTGTATTGTTCACAGATTACACTACACCTACAGAAAATGAAACTGTACACACTTAAATACAACAATTCATTCGCCACATGTGCTGAGCGCCAGGGTAACAGCATGAAGATCCGGGTTAGAACTGGTCTTCAGTAACCCATGATTGTCGTAAGAGGTGACTAACGGGATCGTTTGATCAGGCTCGCTGACTTGCTTGACACATGTCATCGTATCCCAATTGTATAGGTCGATGATCATGCTGTTGGTCACTGGATTGTCTTGCAAGATTCGATTATTTACAGACCGCCGTCACATAGCTGGAATATTGCGTTATACAACATGTAGCGGCATCTTTTAACGTTTTTCGGTATGATGGTGACGGTGATCGAACCATCGTCCCCTCCTTTGCCGGCCGACGCTCCCCAAGGGAAGACGAAGTACACTGTTCAAAGTTTGAGGAACCTCGTGCACTATGTATCCATGCACAATATCTCTGTCTGACGACACACGGTCTTGCGGGGGTTCTTAGTGTTGTGCATGTTCGTTAAAACAAGTTTTATCAATGATGCCTCATCAACTCAAGATACCGGCGGCGCTTCATCATAATAAGACAATCGATTGGTCTAGCTAGAGGTGTTGGTTCCTGGTTCTCCGTCCTTATGATAACAGAATGGTCGTTAGGGGTAGCTAGGCTTCCTCGCCAGACCATACAACGTGACCAGAGGCAATATGCGGCGTGCGTGTACATGTATATTTACACAGTGCTTACTTTTATGTATGTCAAGTTAAATATCACAATGCATGATGGATCATTACATGGATTATAACGCGAAGAAGAAATTAATTAAGATCTTGAGAAGACCCCTTTCGCCCACTAAAAGTACACTACCCGTGAAGACACGGTTAGAATTGATTGATTTAACCCATGCTTGTCGTAAGAGGCGACTAACGCTGACTTGGTTGACACATGTCATCGTATCCCAGTTGCCTAGATCGATGCTCATGCTGTTGATCACTGAATTGTCTGGTCCAGACTGGGCATATAGCTGAAATATTGCTGAGTACTACGTTAACCAACAAACCAACCAACTAAAAGTACAAATGTAAAGGTTGAATAAACTTCCTATTTAAGTTATCTCTACCATTTAACATGTTTCCTTTTTGGTTTGAAAGATTTACAGTTAATCAGTCTGTTCTGGTACACGGCCTGAACACCCATTCTTCAGGGCTGCTCCAATCAGTCTGAGAAACAGTCTGATGCTTGTGACACGATATCGCAGTGTTTCTACGTGAAGCAGTCCACAAACCACGTGTGCGTTGACATCCCAACGATGATGACCTAGGCACTTCATGGCATACATCCAAGCAAACACTTCCGTTAATATATAACCACTCCAACATTTCGTACCCCCTTCCAAATTTAGCGATTCGAGTCGGGAAAAAAGGCCGACGGCAATCATTTTCCTTTGATCCAGAATATAGGGAATTTCTTAAGACAGAAGATCGATCTTAGCTCTCTCAATCAGCCGTAGCCATATGGTGTCGATCGAACTAACATGATACATCGTTACGGCCAGTCCCCTAAAGCTACGTCTCAAAAGTTTGTTCAACACACAAACTCAAGGAGCATTCTGTCTATCAGATAACTTAATTATGGCCATCGGCGTCTAATTATCTCATGTGAGGAATCACGCTAACCACACAACGTGGTGCGATCCTGGTGTGTATGGTGATATGGTCCCTATCGGAACAGCATGTGCCCTACCTACAGGAAGCACTTCAAAAATGAAACAATGTATAACCTGGATGAAATGCCATGTTCTATTCTGTTGGTCTATTATGAGCAAATAAGATAACACTCTTCACATATATCCGGTGTACATACGCATTATACTTCACACCTATAACTTGTTTCAGCAGGCGTCAGTGCTAGATTCCTTTTGCAAGTGAAAAATCATGTTTACAAAATGTCATTACTCGTCACACAGGTGTAATGGCCATATTCAATCTGAATATGATTATGGACTAGCTTCGACAATATGAAACCAGTGGTGGTATCACGAAAGGACTATACTACACTGTTGTGAGATAAGCGTCAGTCGAACTTACATTGATAACTCTCTAGATAAACTGACGATCATGAATGTATAGAAACAATTAACGCAACAGGAATTGAGAAGCTGATGCGTTTGGGTGATGCTGCATGTGTTAAATGATCTTATAATGCAAAATTCAAGGCTATAGAAGGAGAGAGTGACAGAGACACAGATAGAGTACTGCTAGCAGCATTTCACTGATCTGGTAATTATCAAATTCATGCATGGACGTACTAGCGCATATACTTAATTTGAACAACTCATTTTTTACGACATTTCATTTGCTGCTATTTCACGTATACGATAGCAAATCCTAGTTCTTATATCGGGCATAACGGTATATACATGTTGCGTGCATGCAATATAGCTTATAATTAAGGTCACGCAAAGATGGTGCAACCCTGGATTACTCTGTTTTTCAGACTCATGTTAGTGTTGCTGAAATGTGCCGAACTGTTTAGCTTACCCCGAGTCTCTTAACTGATTACACTGATTACACAGCCGTGATTATGTTGCTTGTTGTGTCAGCATCATGTCCGTGCTCTTTGGCTTCGCGAAAGGTCTATGGGCTTTCCTCACTCATAAACTGACAACTGCAAACACTTTTCGATTCTGTCTGAGAACAAACTAGCTCCGTCACTCGCTTGTTTAATCTAACAATCATTCTTAGAGAAGAGAATGTGAATGTCAACACTGCCATAAGTCCTGTCCTGTCCTTGCGTTTATGTGCTTCGGTTCTTGAGACTCTCACAAGCAGCACACGGCAACTCCTTCAGGGGACGACATTTCGCTGGCGAAATGCATTTTTTCTGTTCCGAAACAAGGTATGAGCTTAAAGATGCTGAATATTAAACACAGACAGTGAAAGTCAATACATTGTCTAACCTTTACATCACATACCGCCGCCATATAGCTGGAATATCGCTGAGTGTGGCGTAAAACTAGTCACTCACTCACTTTACCTCAGAATCATCTCCCATGAATAATCCGACAAAGGGTCAGCGATGACTGACAAATTATCCCATCAGGTTTAATGACAATTTCGGAAATTTTACCATTCGTCACCATGGACATGTCGGCCGTATATTTTGAGGTTTTGTTCTTAGGGTAAAACGATGTATTACGAGGCGTAGTATTAAGCGTATTAGTAGAGATCTTAAAAGAAATTTCATCATAAATAAATTCTGTTATAATCAATTTGCCGTCACTAAACTTCAAAATACTTTACTGAGTCGATCATTTTGAGCATACATATGCTCGTGTAATCGCTCGATTTAGAACTACTTTATTTCACGATATAGCTTGTGGCTGTATGTCAGCGTAAAACGTGTCACACGTACTAAATGAAATTAATACATATCAAACAAGATTCAAATAAAGTTATAAAACTTTGCAACAAGTGACATTTGAACACAAACTTCACTATAAATTTGCTTCCTGACTTTTATCCTTACGTTTTGTACTCGGTATAAAGAAGCAGTCTGTGTTGTGCAATCTAAAGAATCAACAATCAGCGAACTGATTCTTCTACAGAATTCATGTATGAATTGTCGTACTTCAATAGAGAAACCCTTTAACAACTGCAGATAACGTAACCTCTAAACCGTCTTCCATACCCTTGAAAATGCAATGTAGATGCTGAAAACGTACAAATATATACCGGCATAATGGTTATGAAGGGCAATAACAATAACACAGGGCCCCCATCAACCATTCAGCTGCCACATCTTGTCATTTTTATAGGGAAGCTGATCGTGTGGAAACAAATGTGGCTGGGGAAAATTGAAAACATTGCTCACATTTTGGATCCAGAAAATGATTTCCCATATGAGAGAAGTTTTCCATGCGTAAATCATCTCCTGTTTGACAGGTAATAACATGGGATGTTGAAGGAATGATGGAAAACATTATTTGTTTGGAACAAACTGTGTCAGTCTGGTCCATAGAGTGCTTTAGATGTATTTAACTGCTTCATCCTGTCCATGACGCAGCGTATATACATGAGCATTCATTCACTCCTGGGCGGTGGGGTAGCCCAGTGGTCAAAGCGTTTGCTCGTCACGCTAAAGACACGGGTTTGATTCCCCACATGGATACATTGTGTGAAGCCCATTTCTGGTACCCCCGCCGTGATATTGCTGGAATATTGATAGAAGCGGCGTAAAACCCAACTCACTCACTCACTCATGCAGGAGAGTTTTGACGGTGATAACATGGTATCACCTGTTCTAGCATACACGTACCTGGCTTCCTCGTTTTTACTCTCTGACTGGGAGATATTCCCATTGGCATTGTGTGCTTTCTAGTTCTAATTTTGCACTAATATATTCTACATATAATTATATGGTATTGATGGGATTTACGAGGTATTCAGACAATCTGGACTTCTGTGTCTGGAACAGACGTTCCTCAGGGATAAGCTGTCACATTTCAGCACGTTTAAAAGTCGGCATCCTACAAAGTTTGCAGGCAATCGTATCACCGCCTGAACAGTTCCCTACCCCCACATGAAACGTCGTGTCTGCCTGGTCGCAGTACTCTCCTCCAGCTACGTCAGACTCGACATCCCGGACACCTCTCTCTCTCTCTCTCTGAGTAGGGGAGAGATTTTTGGAAGGGATTAGGTTTATCTATGTCATCTAGAATGTATTTCATTGTGAAGTAACTATGGCAGGATTCATAGACTTTCAGATTTGAAGATGTATTTAAGCTCAAGACATAACAGAAATATAACTGCTACAAACTATACAAATTCTTTAAAACATTTTTAGGAACAGGTTTAAGAGCAGAAAATGATACATATATCAGCTGACTAGTTGACATAACAGGAATGACGAACTATGCATCGCGTGTAAACCGCAATCAACAACAAACGAGTGATGACGACCTGTAAACCTTTCTAATAAACCCTGGTGATGCCGTACGCCAACTGTAAGCAGAAAAGACACTGTGATTTGTGACAATACCCTCATAGCGCTACATCTTTTTCGGGAGAAGAATGTGAGACATCTCAACCGAATTGGACCCAAATGAGCACACCGTCTCCAAGAGAAGATTCCTAGCAGTTTGTGGCAGGCCATTATCTAAAGACTCATGATGTATAGTAAACATGGGCGCCTTTTTTCTATTTTCTGGATATAGAATTTCAGGAGTCTGAAGTCATCCATGGTTGAGATACAGAAGAGACCACAGATGAACAATAAAAGTAAAGACATGTAAGAAGGATGAT
The DNA here is from genome assembly GCA_008038995.1 of Haliotis laevigata. NCBI lineage: Eukaryota > Metazoa > Mollusca > Gastropoda > Lepetellida > Haliotidae > Haliotis > Haliotis laevigata. Next base: position 33,875 of record VKKT01003299.1, on the reverse strand, counting down.
TGACAGACCACACATAGCATGTGTTATATCATCGCAACACGAGATGTTGCTATTATAAAAACAACGGTAATAATGAAATGGAAGCGCCGTTCATTTATGTTTTCTAACCTGCAGGTCCAACGCAGAGAGTGATGTATGTTTATACACGTACGAGTGTTTCCATCATTGGTTCTAAACGAGTTAACCTGCCATTGACTGTAGATTCTGGTTCATTTGTTTAAGAAACGACACTAAAAAGCTGAATCCCTAACACACTCGCCTTCAAACATTCTTGTTTAGATTGGTAAGTGAGAGGAAATGCATTGGCTTCTTGACCATTAATGAACTATATTATATGATCGATATATCCAAATGTCAATTAAAACATTTGTAAGCCTCACGCTGTTAGATTGCGATGTTTTAACTCTCCGTCCGGCGACTACCTGTAATGTTAAGTGCAGTGCACTTCCAAATAGGGGCCACATCGTCTTACAACACACAAACGAAACTACTAGTAGTCACTTGTTATAACCAGAAACGTAATGTCACTTAAAAGTTGTTTATTTAATCACAAAAAAGTGTACCACAAAAGACACTAGCAGCAAGTTAAAGACGCCATCAAAAGCTAATATAGTGTGTTCACATTAAAGGACGCCAGATGCAATATGTACAAGAAACACATGGCGTGAAAATTAATTTCACAGGATATATTAGGCATGGCTGCATTGTTCATTTCAGTGGATGTCACGTTATGAAGTAAGGTAACCGTAAATAATAAGAAACCACAAGATGATGTGTATTTGAGGGCACTTGACATGTTGACGAGAAACTAGAGTATAGCTTCAAAATGTCCAAAAGTGAATATATGTTATGTTTGTTTCATTAAATGTTGTTTTGTGTGTATTTTGAATATATAACCTTTTGGTGCATATCTTTCCGTTCTAACTATTGTCTGGCATTGGGCATTGGTGACGTCTATTTGAAATTCGGACGAGTCAAATAATTTTCCTTGGATACTTTCATAATGATGTAACACGAGAACAACATCCCAACATGCAACTCATACATGTAGTGATGCGTTACAGATTAGATACGCACTTACTTGATACCATGGAAGTTACACGCCATTTCTGGAACTATCACCACTGTGTCATTCTGCAATTTACAACATTTCGTTTACTCCTTCATTTCCCCCAAACTACCGTTACTGGTAAAGTCACCATTACGTGTAGTCCGAGGTGACAGCCCATCGAACGTTCATTTAGGTTCAACATACACTGTAGCCTGCGCCAGAATCAATCGTTGGGGTAAATAGAGCTGTTGTGGTAGCCATGTATTTATGCCTTCCTACATATCAGTGCGCGTTCAACTCTTTCACTACGAATTAAGTGCGAGCTTCAATGACTGTTTAATCTTGTCTAGACTCTAAATAACCTTTTCCCTTATCAAAACAAAGCAAGGTATTTGATAGAAGAAATGGTTCAGCGATGTCCAATTCCCTACGAGTTCAATTATTTCTGGTATCACTGAAGAAATCCTGATTTGTATTCTAACACCGTTCTTGCTGTCATGAAAATGTTCGGCTGATGCACTGAAGCTCACTCAAACGGAAAAAATAATTTGATCATTGGAAATTGTTTGAAATCGTTTGGAAGCCAACATTCATTATACACAGCTGAGAAAGCCCTCTCGATCTCGCTGGTGTACTGTCAATCGGAAGCAAGATTTAGACCTTTGGTCCCCACGCGCTCAAAAAAATCCATCATATTACATGTACATTATGCTATGAAGAAACTGGGGGACATTCAATTTTGGTTGTGCGATTTGTATATAGATTTAGAAAATTTAGAATACTTCATTCACAACGTGTTATGAATTGCGTGCAAACACGCCAATTTCATGATGTGCACGTGAACATGGTCGGGGTGAAGTTCGAAAGTTACAGTGAAATGTGTTATTGTGTGTAGCTGTATATTTCAGTGATAACAACAGACTAAAAGTGTTTCTTATATTGCTTTAGACGTAGCTTCTGTCATGTCAGGAACGTGCAATTGGCATGATGGAAGTTGGAACACGACAGAGCATTGTGACACGAGCCCTTAACGTTTCACAGTCAGTAATTAGCAGATTAAAATCACGATATGTGGTCGACCTCGTGCTACAACTGACGCTCAAGAAGATTTTTATCAGAACGACTGTGTTACTAAAGCGTGGTCAAAGTGCCTTCCAATTTATCCAGAGTTACAGGTGTTAGAGTGAGTGGACAGCCGATTCGTAATAAACGTGTTACCCCGAGACTGACAGACGTCACATTTCTACAAGACGTCGTTTGTGTCATGAGCAGCAGCGCTGTACTAATCGTGACAGGCGCAACGGAGCGAACACCATACATGTCTTTCACGGACGTGTCACAAGGCTGAACTACCGCGACAACTTCCTTGACCTGGAGGAATAGGTGTTGCCATCTGCGCGTCAATATGAACGTTGTTTTGCGCTCCAGGACGACAACCCTAGGGCATTCAGGACTCGTTTTGTTACTGAGTACCTCCAATTGGAGAACATAAACCACCTGGCACTCAGTCCAGGCTTGGCACCACTGAACATGTCTGGGATATCTTTGAACGCGAGTATCCCACCGTCAACATCCACTGACCAAACTCAACGAACATGGCGCTGCCCTGCAGGAGGAGTGAAATGGAATGAAGTTGATATTCGACGTTTGAAATAGGAGTGTACCTCGACGACTTTGCATGGTAAACAACGAGGTTATGGGCAGTCAACAATGACTGACGTTCAACAACAAATGCAAATCGCAGTCAGACGTCCCTGTTCCAGTGTTAAGCTATTTATCTCATTAAAAATATAAAATGTCAACAGTTGTGACACCATTTCTATTGAATATCCCCTTGTTGTTTTGTATATTGTTTTCATACCGTGCTCATGTATGCAATGCGTGAACATATGTGCTATGTATGAACGTCACATTTGTCAGCAAGTTGTAAATATGTAATTTAGGTCGGGCGATTATCCTCGCCCATCAGTATGGACGAGACACGTTGTGTAATACCGCTTGACACTAAAACTTCAGCCTACGAGGTTAGCTGTCAAGTGACTAATGTCTTGTCGATGTATACTGACTCGAATTTCACCAAAACGTCAGAAAAGGAACAGTCAAATTGAATGGTTTGCCATGCTATAAGTCTAAGAAACAAAACACGCTGTCGGCCTACGTGATAACAGTCATGGACATAAGACACTGGCGTTCGCTTACAGTAGTCTTGATGAGGACTGGTGTGTGTTGGTTAACTGTGACACGTCAAGCGTTATTACTTGGATTCTCAAGTAACACTCGCATCAGTGGTGTGCTGTTCACAGCTCACGAAGGGAAAGAAGGTGAAGGTTATCTTAAAACAAAGTCGATATATCACCACATACAGCACAATATTTACCGTGTGCGAAATTTATGTACGCGTTATGTCGGAAAGCGCACGTTAAATCTCAAAATAACACTCTTCATCAATATTTACGTGTTCCTAACATGTCTCAAGAACACAAAAATCCTGTTACACAATTAGAGTTATAGCTCTTGTGGCACTCATTTTAACTTTGTGCTTAATATGAATGAGTAGGATTCGCATACACTTAATGCAATAGATAGTTTCGGAAATGATTTGTTTAAAAGTATTTATATCAGAATACGGTACCGGATCCGCTGTTTCCTGTTCTTACTGTACTTGGTAGGTACCAGTGGGAAATTGGGCCCTCGTGTATGTCAATGGCTTTTGACCAAGCAATTCTTCGGTCACCACTATTACTGAGTACTTAGGTGTGTTTGACAGACCGAGTGTTTTTCACTTTAAATATAATTGTTGTACGTGCATATCGATATGGTATTGCACATTTCTTTTGGTTATTTGACACCGAAATGTCTGTGTATCCAGATTTGAATGTTATGTTTCATTTCACTTCACAGACTTAAATACAAGACCCACAAAATTCAGTGCAGAACTATTTCTTAAGGACACTAGAGGGACAGCAAATGTTTCTTTGTTGGGTACTACAACAGCGGCTTCAAGTTACTCAGAGGATAAATGTCACTAATGTTAGAGTCAACAATAGCAGCATTTCAACCTGTTCATTTGCAAAAACGAATTTTTACTGTCAATATTGCTTAATATAATAGTGTGTATTACTGGTTATGCTTTTGAAAACAGCAGATGCGTGTTGTACATATATATGTACTCCTGCTCTTTCCTACTCAGGGCATCGGGGAAGATCAGTTAGCAGCCCTGGAAACATCTCCAGGCTGCAGGGTTGTCTAGCTTCTCAAAGAAGCTAAATCCTCTGATCACTTGTGCATTAAAATTTCCACCATACCTGTCCTTCTGTCAAATGCAATGTTGACAACATCGTACAAGAGAGCACCATAAAGATGGTAGGATTAAGCTCTTTCGCAGTGAGCACATGGGCTTTCCGCCCACTCGTAAAAACAATTTGTGAATGCTGACTGTCGACACAAAAAGTATTCTGCTTCAAGCTCCTCTACTGATCGTTGACGATCGCATTTCTGCCTTCTACCAGACCTGTAGTGACGTATTCATTTGATCCGGAAGTCACATAAATATTTGTTAAGATGTGACCACGGTCATCAACGCCATGGAAGCCATCAGATTGTAATCCTTGAATGATACCCGTGCTGATTAACCAGATACTGGACTAATATTTCAGCTGTTCCAACTTCCATTTTGTTCCAGTATTTAAATGAAAGAATATATGGAGAGAAAAATGTCTACTAATCCACCTCTTGTGTTCCCTAGGGGCGGTGGGGTAGCCTAGTGGATAAAGCGTTGGCTCGTCACGCCGAAGACCCGGGTTC
>VKKT01003296.1:154555-166144 GCA_008038995.1 Haliotis laevigata | reverse complement strand
ATGTTTATGTTGCTATTTCCACGATTAATGTGGGCTTTTCTGCGTTTTTCTGCACAGTGGGAAAGCTTTCTTTGGTAGGCCTGTTTTGGCCAATGTATTTCTATCTTTGAACTATACTGGACCAAAACAGAAACGTCACCTATCAAAACCAAATGCAAACTATTGTTCTTACAAAGAGGTGTTTTTATTATGATTTATGTTTTGTTTACATGTTTTTCTGTCCAAATTGACAGTTATTACCAACATCAATGCGTTTTCTATTGAAAGAGCATGTCGAACAAAGGCACAAAAAAGGCAGACGCGGTAAAAGGTTCCGTATGGTATTCGTGAAAATGAATATGCACGTGCATATAGTGACAGCCCTGAAATGAAATGAAAGCGAGACCAAACTCGCCTGAAATCATTCTTGTTTTGACACAATCACCATGGCACGACTTACGAGATATCGGAGGAACCAAGCCATGGGGCGATGGCAGAGTGAGAGTATGTCGAAGGCATGGGGAACGATTTTCCAATGAGTGTATTGTTGAAAGTGACTCGTGGAGTGGTCCAAGCATCATGGCGCATGGTGTGGAGTGCAATCGGTCTAAACCACAGAGTTGCCCTCGTGGTGTTCCAGAATCTCCGTCCAGGACGTGGAAATGGCGTGGCAGTTACTCGCTATATTGACCAAGTCATAAGATCCAACGTTGTACAGTATTTTGGACGTCACTGAAATCACATCTTCCAGCAAGACAACGATCGTGCGCAGACTGTCAACATGGCATCCAGAGCCTACAATGGCCTGCACTCAGTCCGGATTTAAGTCCAATAGAACACCTTTGGGACGAGATTCAAAGAAGACTGAATGGCCTCCAACAAAGGCCGACAATTGCGGCTGGACTCGATCAGGCATTTCGAGTATGGAGCTTCATCAACGGGCTAATTCATTCCATGTACGGACGATGCCTCCACGGAGGCGACACACGATACTGACTTTGAGGTATCCTAATGGTGTTTGAACTTTGAACTCAGTCATCAGTTTGATTGTTAATTAGAACGAATTACAGTGTGTGCTTTAAGAAACCTCTATCGGTGTGGCGTTTCTTTTACGGTTCAGTATATATACTTGTGCTCATATGTTCCTCATATTGGTAAGACTTGTATAACGTCAGGCTTTCCTCCCACATCAAGAATGCGATATGATTTCGCTGAAATACTGGTTTTAAAACCATCTTCCGTTAGGTACTCATTCACTTGTATATAAAAAAAGTGGTCTAAACGTTGGTCTGTCGCCGCGAACACTCATGTTCGATTCCCCCAGTCGTTACTTTTGTTGAAGACCAATTTTTGTGTCGTCTTGCGTAATTTAGCTGATTTTCTGTAGGAGGTTAATTAAGTTCAACTGAATGCATCTTGGCTGATTTAGATACATGGTGTCCTAAGCACTACTCTCTTTTCCGCAAAGTATCATCGTGTGGAAAATTAAAAGAATGTGACCCATCAAGCCCTGATGGCGAATACTGGTTTCGCCTGTCGAACTTTGGTCTGTACAGAACCCGGATCTACTGTCACAACATGAACACCAGCAACCCMGTGGAGTACCTGACTCTGCCAACTCCTAACTATGGAATATATCCGAAGTTGTCAAATCCCATCTGCGCAGGTGAAGTAGGTCTCAACGGTGTCTGTGTTGGAGAAGGAGGGGAGGTGTGGTACAACAAGATTAGAGTGAAAACAGAGGTGAGACTTTTGTGATGACGATTTCTAGGTCATTGGGTATTTGCCGCCAGGCACAAGTGAGTCTGTTAGCTGGCATATGTGTGTCAGGTTTAGAGTCTGTCATCCGGCACAAGTATGTCAATGTTACAGTGTGTTACCTGACACAGGTGTGTCAGTTTAAGAGTGTATATTAGCCAGAACAAGTGTATCAACTTAAGTGTATGTTAGCCGACACAAGTATATTAGTACAAATTCACTGTCAACTAGCCATCACTAGTATGATAGACGGCAATAGTATAGCCAATATAGTGTCAGCTAGCCGGAACTACTATGACAATTGTACTGTCTGCTAGTCGGAACTAGTATGCCCATTTTACTGTCTGCTAGCCGGAACTACTATGCCAATTGTACTGTCTGCTAGTCGGAACTAGTATGCCCATTTTACTGTCTGCTAGTCGGAACTAGTATGCCAATTTTACTGTCTGCTAGCCGGAACTGGTATAGCCATTTTAGTGTCAGCTAGCCGGAGCAAGTATGCCAATTGTACTGTATGCTAGTCGGAACTAGTATGCCAATTTTACTGTCAGCTAGTCGGAACTAGTATGACCATTTTCTGTCAGATTACCGGTCCAAGTATGTCTGTTTTGCTGTCAGCTAGCCGGCAATAGTATATATGTTTTCTTGTCTGCTAACCATTCGAAATATGTACATTTTACTGTCTGCTTGCCGACCCAAATGTCTGTTTTAACTATTTGTTAGCCTGTCCCTTTATGTCTGTTTTAGTGTCTGCTAGTGTTCTTTTTATTGTATGCTAACCAGCCCCAGTACGTTTGTTTTACTGTCTGCTTGGCGGCACAGGTTCCTGCTCCCGAGGTGGGAAGCACAAGTATCTGCTTCCGCTTTTACAAGCACACTGGCCCAGATGTGTAATGATGAATTTGTCATATGTGTCTGTGGGATGTAGACAAGGCGGTTAAGTGCCAGAAGTTCAAGACTACGAAGTTTACTATCTTGGTACCAGCCTGAAGCCAGTTTACGTTAACACGTGTGGTTATGGTTCTTTGTAAATACCTGCTTCTGACATGTGAACACAAGAAACACACACAAAAACGGTTCGAATGTCATGCTAGTTTAGATATTGAGAATGATCGACCCACTGTTTATTTCAAACATTCTGTAAGATTCGTTGGCATTTGCACACAACACAATCTTTCAGAAATATCAATAACGTTTTCGTGGTGTGTTTTTTATTACAGCACATGGAGGTTGACATAAAAGATATAACTTTTGCAAACTTCACCAACTACAAGATAAACTATGCTGTGGCCATGGACTGCTATTCACGTCATGAGAATGGCGTAGTCAGCTCGTGTGGAACCAGGGGCGAATTTACCGTGAATCTCACAGGGACAGGATGGGCAGTAAGAGCTGACGTAAGCACTCGCATATTGATTTTCCAAATATGCTCCTTCAACAAGATATGCATGATCGATAGACATGGAATATATTACCTTATAATGATGCAGGAAGCATGTATATTAGTGTCTGTGTTTTGGAATCTGAAATAATGCTCGAGCGGCTCGCTGTTCTCCAGCAATCAATGATACTAAATATATATGGCAAAACCCGATAAACCAAATGCTGGAAATGGCATGTAAATCACAGAGGTCAATAAAATACCAATCCTCCCAAACATTTACCAGATATACCACCTATGGGAATTCCGGGACAGAAAAGCGTCACGTCACCCCATCCCATCATGCCACGTCAGGTACTCTGACTTGTTTCATTGCATATCGTCTTATCCACAGCAATCATGGACAGCTGTTGGGTATAAACCTGCAATAGAATCAATTGTTTGGAGTGAGACTGGTTCCGTCGTTCATTTGAAGTGTGGTGGACGGCGCGGATATTGTCGTCCCAAAGACTCCTTAACCCTGACAGCTCACCAGACTGAAGGTAAGCAAGCAACAGGTTGATCCCATCTGGACCCAAGAAAGGGTACATGTACATGTACATGTATTAAAAATGAACATCTTGTATAAAATGCTGCAAATATGTGGTTGGTAAGATGCCCCTGTTGTAAGCAACATGAAGTTAGAAACGGATTCGTGATTGGGGATGGGGATTCGAATCCCGAATCTGAATATTTTTTTCACATTCGGGATTCGAATCCCGAATCTAAATTTTTTTTCAGATTCGGGATTCGAATCCCGAATCTTAATTTTTGTTTTCACATCCCGGATTCGAATCCCAAATCTAAATCTTTTTCATATGCGGGTTTTAACTTTTGCACATATGGCGTCCGTGTAACCATACTCTTTGCACCTTAATCGTATCTATCCTCGACGTTGCCGTGCACCCTCGGAGATAGTTAACGGTTATGTACTAGGTGCTCGTTGTATACCTGGGTAACTTTTAAACATAAACAACCAAACTACAGTTTCCGATATTTGAACCTCAAATCCGAGTTTTCTCAACATTCGTGTTTCGGGATTTGAATCCCGAATCTGAATTTTTTGCAGATTCGGTATTTTTGAAGATTCGACACTCGGCATTCGGTATTTGAACTCTTATATTTCATCCCCCTTTTTACGTACTAGGTGCTCGTTGTATACCTGGGTAACTTTTAAACATAAACAACCAAACTACAGTTTCCGATATTTGAACTTCAAATCTGAGATTTCTCAACGTTCGTGTTTCGGGATTTGAATCCCGAATCTGAATATATTTTTCAGATTCAGGATTCGAATCGGGAATCTGAATATTTTTCAGATTCGGTACTTTTGCACATTCCACACTCGGCATTCGGCCTTCGTATTTGGTATTTGAACTCTTATTATGCATTTCATTAACACATTTGGTGAGCGAGTGAGTGAGTTTAGTTTTACACCGCACTCAGCATTATGCCAGCTGTAAGGCCGCGGTCTGTAAATAATCGAGTCTGGACCAGACAATCCAGTTATCAACAGCATGAGCATCGATCTTCGCAATGGGGAACCGATAACTTATGTCAACCAAGCCAGCGACCCTAACAAGTATGGGTTACTGAAGGCCAATTCTAACCCGGACCTTCACGGGTATTAACATATTTGGAATTCGGATCTTGTAACTATACTCGTTGCCACTTCATCTGTCAAACCTATCTGTCCTCTACGCTGCCGTGCACCCTCGTAGATAGTCGAACGGTCCAGAAGCTCTTCCCTGCTTGTATGGGTGTATGCATGAGCTCTCGCTGAAAACCGAAGAAAGACCATCAAAGTTAATAATTGAAACACACCTTTATTGAGGGCAAAAATGCATGAATAGCTTTCTGAGATCAAAGGGGATTTAAGCAAGGAGGAAATATTTTTGTTTGTTTTGTAATTCTGGTAATTGTATTAAACATTCCTCCTTACTGATTACGGAGTGTGATTGTAAGACGTTTATCCACTCTACAAGGCTATGGGCTTTGCTGATGAGCAAATTTGACCTTGACTAATTTTAGAACTGAGCTCATTGAGAAACAGTATATAACAACACCCGCCCCTCAGAAAGGTACATATCCAAAATGGAGTCTGAGAGAGAGTTTCAGACGTCACCTGTACGAATTGTACAACACCAACAAGCGAGTATTGATTCCAATATTTATCTTGTTCGTCTTTGCTCGGTCATGATCAAGGGTTGACGCCTGCAAGCAATGAAAGGTGGTTGTTTTAAGGCAGTCGTACAGAAAACCCTTTATGACTTGAAAAAACAAACGTAAAGTGTCATGAATAAATAATGTATAGCATACTGTCATGAATAGATAGACAGTCTAGTTCAAAAGGTATTCATGTCACCCTGCATTGACTATGACGCTGAATGAAGCCGGAAACTAGTGTAAACCATTTGTAAAGAAGGCGCTGAATTATTCAGTCCTGTCCCGACTTGGATAGTTGAACCCAATGTTTAAATGGTATTTCATGCTAGTTTTCCCCTTTAAATATAACGTGATGAAAAGTTTAACTTTAACCGTCTCAACTAAAGTAYGTATAYAGTTTTAGTTCAGAGCGTGATATTTAAAGGTTCGAAATACAAATGGATACAAACAAATCAATGTCATTTAGAAAACTGATTATTACATGTATAAGTGAAAGTCACCATGTCGTCATTTGGAGAGAGACAACAGCAATCTATAAGAAGCGAGCAACGTGTTTCATGTTTACAATAGTCTCCTCATCCTCTCAACCCAGCCTGCCGCCCCTAGTCTCCTTAGAAATAAGCAAGTCATGATCAGCTTGTGAATAAACCATTCTTCTGAAGGCACCTTTTCAAGTATCCGCGGTTATACATGAATATCAGCCTGCCGCCCCCATCCAACCCTCTCTCCTTAGGCCTTTGTAATATGTTGTGCATGCGCCAATGTCCTACTTACAGTTCAGTTCAAGATGTCTAACCTGTGTGACGCATGTTCTGGCCTGCTGCCCGTGGAAGCCAAAGGTGAAGACCGTCAAGGATTATTTACCTGTGTGTATTGTAAGGCCAAATCAAAATACACATACCATCGCTTTTTAACGCATAGCCACAAGTGTGTTGTGAAGAAAAGAGAGTCTTCTAAGATTCCCTCCTGCACGTGTAAGACACTATAAACTCTATGGCACTGTAGAATTGGACGTGAACAACACGAAGAGAGCGTCAGAGATTACACTTGACCCTAGAGATATATTTAGAAAGACCACGTTCAGAAAATCGCGACAGAGAAAGAAAACACAACTAACCAAGAAGACGATGTTGAAGGCGAAGAAAAGACAGGTAACAGCTAAAATGAAAACGGTGACAACCCAGAGGGGTCAGAAGACAACACCCCAACCCATGAAAATATGAAATATGTCAGAGATGCAAGCTGTAGTGAATCGGGCAAAAGCTGCTTCGCAACGAGCAGAAGCTGGCTTGAAACGTCAACAGTATAAAAGAAAGCTTGAAACCTGGTAATCTGGACACTTGTATTGGATCACGATGGGAGTAACTACCTGTCTGGACTGTGGGAAGAGGTTTACACGAAATGACAATCTGCACAGACATTTGAAGCAGATGCACGCTCCCAACCTACCTCCTCCTCAAGGAAAACATTCTCCTCCTCCTCCTAAAGAGAAACATTCTTCTCCTCCTCCTCCTCAAGAGAGACACGCTTTGTCCTCCCCGCTAAGAGGACCAGCAGCAAGAACGGTTCAGGATCCTGATTCCCTCGAATGCGCTCGTTGTGGGACCTGGTGGCTGTGGAAAGTCGTGCTCCGACATGGCCTGATCCAACCCGAACCTACCCGCATTGTTTGGTGTTATACTCAATGGCAGCCCTTATATCAGGACATCAGCGAGCAGCTGCCTCAGCTCACCTTTGTAAAAGGAATTCTCTACAATATCTTGGATGAGGATTACCTTGATTCCGGCCAACGGAACGTGTTGGTCCTGGATGATTTCCTGGCCAAAGCAAAGCACGACAAGCGTATTTCGCAGTTGTTTACTCAAACCTCCCATCACAAGAATGTATTCATCTTTCTCTTGGCACAAAATCTGTTTCCGAGAGGTAAAGAGTCGCAAGACATTGCTTTGAATGCGCATTCTGTCAGCCTGTTTCATTCCCTCATAGATAAACAGCAAATGAAACTCTTCGCTCATAGAATTTTCCCCGAACATATGGATCACTTTATGGCTATGTATGAAAAGGTTGCCGAAACACTCTATGGACAACTCACCATTGATCTAAAACCTACCACCAAAGATAAGGATCGACTGCAGGTCAATCTCATAAACGAGGAAAACGGGCGAGTCAAAGCTCAGTCTGAACCTTTTCTGCCTATGAAGAAGTTGACTACAACAGAATCTCTGAATAGTCCTCTGACTCAAGAAGAGAGACTGCCCAACATCAGCTCACTCAAACTGAAACCGATTCGGACACAAGTAGTGAGACATCATTGACTATGGCCACGGCTTGTGCAGATTTCGGGGTGCTGATAGATAACATGCATGATCTACAGCGACATATCAAACATTGGTGTCCGGCCAATAGTCTTCAACCTAAGAGACATCGCGCCACACTCGACAGTGATGACAATGACAGTGACTGTGACGACCTAGCTTCTTCCCAGAAAGGCAGTGGTCTTGCTGTCAAACCTCCTCGTGGGAAGCCAACATTCACTGATATGGAACCCGAGGAGTGGCAAAATGTAGGCTTACAACGCATCTGGAAGCAGGTGTACGACATGTTTCAGGACAAGATGAAACTGCAGAGGAAACAGTACAAGCGACAGGGACAACGCAAGAATGGATTCAGATAAGATTGAAACAGAGGTGGGAAGATCTACTGTGTAATACTCTCATCTTTGCGGTGGAATATACCAAGTACTTTAAAGAGGCACCTCTRTTTCAAAACATGCTATACAGCCTGGGAGATATGAATCCTTCCACTGAGCAATCTGTTCTCAAAAATTAAATCAAACTCCTCATGAAACCCAAGATGAAAGCGATCCTGCCTTTGATAGATATGCTGGAAATAGAAAGTGACATTGAATCTGAAAGCGTTGCAGAGGATAACGACGGTGATGATGAGGATGACGTGGAGGAGAATGTTTGAGGACATAAATACCGGCCATTAGTATATCGGTCTAACAGTCAGAAGGGAATGCCGAGTCAACGCCTCACGTCTAGTTTGATTCATATTTTGACATCACCTCATAAACTGAGGCGTTTGAACGATAAGAAACGCCGAATTTCTCTCTACGTGAGAGGAGTTGTGAAACTGGGACCCCCTGGACGGAAATCGTTAAAGGCAATGGATAAAGCATAGACTATAGATAAGATGTGAAATTATGTTACAAAACATAGACTTGCTGTTTAATCACGCCTTGAAGCAGCAGCATGTGTATATGAGTGACTAAACTGTTGACTGTGATGTTGCAGAGTGAACCCTACTGTCCATTCGTCTATCACAGCTTTGTATTGAACCGATTGAATCAATAAATGATATGAATGAATTGTTTGTTTTTGTCAGGTTTTGCATAGTATAGAGTCTTCATCATAATAGACCCGTGAAGGTCCGGGTTAGATTTGGCCTTCAGTAACCCATGCTTTACGGCGACTGACGGGATCAGTTAGTCAGGTTCGCTGACTTGGTTGACACATGCCATCGGTTCCGAATTGCACAGATCGCTGCTCATGCTGTATATTACTGGATGGTCTAGACCAGACTCGATTATTTGCAGACCGCCGTCCTATAGCTGGAATATGACCGAGTGCGCCCTAACACTAAACTCACTCACTCACTCACTCTGTTCCTAGACAGCCATCGACTCAAACTTTACAGATCAATGAACCTCCCATTCAAACCAATACATCTAATAAGTAATGTAATCATTTAAATTGTGAGTTTAAACGCGTATTTTAGATGGATTTACCTTNACAAGGATGAGTGCATTCCGCACAAACGCTACACCCTCCTGTTATCAATGTGTAACTGTTTACAGTTTGGTGGTCTGAAAATATGTTATGTTGACCCTGGACATGTGCACGGGCGAGTTCATTCATCAGAAATCTGTTATTTACGATGTGTATATAAATATAAACTGCTAACCACACTCATAGTAATGTTTCATGAAGTGGTTAGAGCCGTAATTAATGTATTGAAAGGTGTCATACATTCATGTTCATATATATGTATAAAATCTACACGCACATACATTCCTACATCATTCAAATGTGTTAAATACCGGTTACATTAAATATACACACAACAACAAATCAAAGGTTTATGAGGGGGATATATATCATACAACTCAAATAACTCCCTCGTGTTTGTATTATAGCAATACACGCCACTACTTAAACTATAGTACCATACAACACAAGTCACTGTATCATTCAGATATTGAACATTGCTACACATCCTTCTATTCAGATATTATGCACACACCTGCGGGTTGCATTGACTACCGCGCTCAGTCATGCGTGTCCTCATTGAGTACTCAGTTCACTTTGTGAAGCTATGGTTTTCAGTGGGATCACGTTGCCTATAATGTGATGCTATGTACAAGTGTAGCCGTATTTAGTAATTTTGAAATCTACACTGATTTCAGATTATAATTTTGAAGTATAACTTTTCTATCATTATATTGTATGAGTTGACCACATTATACGCATTTTGAAATGATGAGTTGGAAGAGTATGATGTTTCAAGCGTCTAGATTTCTAAAATGTGCTCCTCTATCTGAACAGAGCACGACATAACAGTTTCAATAGTCAGATTCTTTGCGTCTACATTTCTCTTGCTGCTGTCTGTCTCCCAACAAACCTACCTTCATGGCGTTAAACTTATGCATGTACTAATCAGTTTTCTAAATGATATAGTTATGTTTCAAACCATATATTTTCAAAATATAGCGCTCTGAATGTAGTCTAGAAGTGAAACTAAAATTGGATACATACTTTAGTTGAGACGGTTAAAGTTAAACTTTTCATCACGTTAAATGGGACAACTAGCATGAAATACCATTTAAACATCGGGTTCAACTATCCAAGTCGGGACAGGACTGAATAATTCAGCGCCTTGTTTACAAATGGTTAACAATAGTTTCAAGTGGTACGCTCTGCTGAGCGCAGGTATTTGAAATCCGGTTGCGTTCAGCGTTATAGTCAATGCAGGGTGAAATGACTACCTCGTCCTTGCGCGAACTAGACTGTCTATCTATTCATGACAGTATGCTATACATTAATTTATTCATGACACTTTACTTTTGTTTTCTCAAGTCATGAAGGGTTTTCTGCACGACTGCATGAAAACAACCACCTTTTCATTCCCCTTTCCTGGTGATCTACCTTCAGTTGTTGGCGATCTATAGCTTGTTTTTATATTGTATTGTCTTCGTAAATAAAATAGTTCATGTTCATGCTAGTTTTAGACTCCATCTGTGATACTCTAGTTATTTTACAGTCCTTCGCTGACTGATTCTTTAGCAACTTTAATTTATTATTTGTATAAAACATTTCTCGTCACTTTATGGCTGAAATATTGCCGATGTGACGTTAAATATTAATTCACTCACTCACTCCCCTTTCCTGACCTCTGATATCCTATCTATGTCGTACATGACGGTGCGCACGTGACTTTGATGAGACAGTCAACAACTGCTCCGACTGGATCCGGCAAAATGGCCTTCTGGCGAGACCCTTCCTATACTACTGGCATTCGAATCCCGAATACGAAAAACGAAAAAAAAATTCAGATTCGGGATTCAAATCTCCAATCCGTTTCTAACTTCATGTTCGCCCTGTTGTACAGCATGTTTATTTCTTGTAGTGGCTCGATCGTCTCATTGAATTCCAGATGATTATGATGGTTTGAATTACCATGCCCGTTAGTTCATCATAATGGTAACACGTCTAAGAGTGGCAGCACTTCCGAACGTGAGTTCCAGCGGGATATGCATAATGGCCGAAGCTCAGATGACAGAAACTGTTTTCGCGATTAAACCATGATACACCATATGTTTAAAATAATAATTGGGATACATGTTTCTGATGACTTTATATTTCACTCAGCAAATTGGTGCAATTGTCTAGTATTCTCCTTTAACCATAGCAAAGAAATCCAAAGCTTAATTTCACAGACTATGTGGATAAATTGACCCTCAAGCAATGATTAATTGGAAAGACCGTTAACGCGAAAACGAAATGGTCTTTTCAGAGGAATTAACTTTAAAAAAGACTCATTTTGTAGTGCTCATAAGTATGGTTGTATGACCTTAACAAGAGTGGTCATTTCAGGTATCCGACATACAATTCTCAAGGAATCACGGGGGCGGTGGGGTAGTTCAGTGGTTAAAGCGTTGGCTCGTCACGGCGAAGACCCGGGTTCGAATCCCCACATGGGTACAA
>VKKT01003296.1:71879-82547 GCA_008038995.1 Haliotis laevigata | reverse complement strand
CCCACTCATGAATATTCATGATTTCTGTGCACTTAAGACCATTGTGCGTTTAAGGGCACAACATGACATATCTCCCGAAGGAACTGTGCGTGAGTGCTGTAGATTGTCGATGGTAAAAACGGTAAGGAAATAGAACCTTCGATTATTTATTGGACACATTTTACAACACAGAAGTGTGTGTGTGTGTATGTTTTTTTTCCTCTACATAACAGCATCTACACCACAGAGACATTAAGTAGCTAATTAATCATAACACATTTTGATTTTTCAGAAATCAGACAATGCTGATTGGAACAGATACGCTCATATTTGGAACACTGACTTTAAACATTGTTGCGTCGGCGACTACGATATGTACAGATCCCAGCAAATTTCCTTTTGTAAAATACAATTTGAGGCTACCAGGTTTCAGCTACGTTTCCATGTCAACAGAGGGACTTTTCAAATGTGTTGCGAATTGTCTGAGGAGAAAGTGGTGCAGATCCTTCAATTATGACCTCACACGTGGAGACTGTGAATTAAATTTCGCCTCATTGTCACTCGGAAGTATCAACGACACTCATCTGGAGCCAGCGAGTGGGTTTGTCTTCTCGGAAATCACACACTGGCCACAGGTACATGTACCCCTTTTCTCAACCTATGTTCAAGACCGTATGGCAGGTCGTTTTCACATTTTTAAGCAATATATCTTCAGTTGTTTTAAAGAGTGAGTGAGTGAGTTTAGTTTTACAGCGCACTCAGCAATATTCCACCTATATGGCGGCGGTATGTAAATAAGCGAGTCTGGACCAGACAATCCAGTGAGCAACAGCATGAGCATCGATCAGCGCAAGTGGGAACCGATGACATGTGTAAACCAAGCCAACGAGTCTGACCACCCGATCCCGTTAGTCGCCTCTTTCGATAAGCATGGGTTGCTGAAGGTTAATTCTAACCCGGACCTTCACGGGTGTGATTTAAAGATATCTGTATTCTATTTAAAATTATCAACACTGTTTTAAAGATATCGGTATTTAATTGAGGACATATTAATTAATTTTTGGTATCCAAATAGAATTACAATGTACTGATATCACAAAATGTTACGGAGATATGTCATGATATCATGATAAATGCGTTTTATCAATAAAACAGGTGTAAATAGTGTAAATGCATGCATTAGGAATTGATTGAAGCTATTTCAATTCAATTAGAGATATTTTTTATGCGATTATAGATATCTTCAATTCTTGCTATTACTGATATCTTAAATGAAGTTAAATAAAAAAATTAATACTTTTGAAGATATCTTTAAATCAGTTATTGATGTCTATAATACAAGTAAAAGGAAAGAGTGGCAATTATACTGCAAAAGGAAATTTAATACTCTACATATCTATGTTATAGCCGTATCTAGATCCAGTGCAGCGCTCACGCCATTCTCGCACAACGTTGACTTTTCAGATCTTATGAAAATGTGCATCTAAGGGGTTAAGTGTCCTGTGCACTGTGTTGTGAATTGATAAATCTGCTTGACCCTATGAACACATCTTTTTGTAGTGATATGTATGATATCCTCCCTACAAGGAAAAGCTGTACATTATGACATAAAAGTCGATAATGACGTTATACATTCAGTGTGATCCGCCCAAAGTGCAAGCGTTCGAAACGGGAGGCGGGAGTGAGTATTTGGGGTACCGGTAATGAAGAACATCCACATAAACGGACTAGAAAACTTATGTAGGTCACGATCTGGCTGAAATATTGCCAATGTGACTGTAAATCTTAACTCACTCACTCACTCACTCACTACTTGAATGTGTGATCTTTCTAATATTAGACAACGTTTCTATGATGATGTTTCTACTTTACGTGAACTTTTTAGAAATGTTTCCAGCCGCTTGATTTTAGCGTATTTAAAAGAAATCAAACTGTATTGAAAAAATGTAGAATTTTAAAATCAGAGATCAGTTTTTTACTTTGAGTGTGATATAGGACTGATAGTTTAGTGATTTTCAAAATCACTTTTATTTTGTTCAGCTTATTGTGTAAACTATAAGACATTTTCTCGGCGCGAATACCTGTAAAATTGTTGATGAGGCTATAAGTAATACTCACTCACTCACTCGCTTGACTGTTTTCGACCGATTCGCCCTCGAGTTGCACATGGTCACCCGCCATTTTCGAAACCGGGCGTATTTAGCGTTATGTAGCAGGAAGTACTTAAAGACATCTTGAAATCGTTTTGAATATCTCTACTCTAGATATGATCAATTCAAGATACCTTTAAAACAATTTAAGGTGTCAGTAATTTCTCAATACATTATCTCCATTTAATCTATATTTAATTCAATTGAAGATATCAGCAATTCCTTTCAAGATGTCAATTATATGCATTATCATATCCTTTATTCATTTCGCGATATCATGAATTTTATTGCACATATCTATAAGTATCTCTATTTGAAATATCTTCAATTCAATTCAAGATATCTCTATTTTCATTCAAGGTATCTTTAAAACAATTTAAGATATCAGTATTTCTTAATATATGTGAAAACGGTTTGCCATAAGACCGGCCGAAAGTGGCCTATTGTGTGCCCATACTAGAAACCACTAGTTTCTCCAGCTCAGTGTCGATAGTATTAACCACATAAATACATTTTTGCCTGCGTAAAACAAGAACACAACAAACTTCCATGCGTACAAACCGACTTTCCAGGACGAAACAATTCAAAGAAGTAATCGTGATCGACATCATAAGAAATGTTCGATATCACACATCGTGCATATGGAATGAGCTCTCATTTCCAAACCATTGCAGGTGTTGGACAAGGTTCCAAACATCTGAAATTATCCCATGTCTTTTTTGCAGAAAATGGCTGGTGCGTGTGCGAATCACAACTGTACAACAGAAAGCGAATGCGAAGAGATCGACAAAAGTCATTTCAGGTGTATCGGATATGGTAATACATGTAATATATATACTGGATTCAGGGTCACACCCTAATACATGCCAGAAATCTATTGATCATTTGTCCGAATTGTATTTCGACTAAAATATGTGTCTATGTATGTTAGTATATATTATATGTACTTGATCATGCGTTCAAAACTGCGGTAAGACATGTGTCAATTCAGAATCTCCACACACACCGAACAGACAATAGTCGCAGAGATACTGTTTCAAAAAGTATTTAACCATCTTCAAGTACTCACCTTCTAGTTAACGAGGGTTATGTAGCCTTATGGTTTAGGTGTTGTTCTGTCCCGCCAAACACTCATGCTCGACACGTTTGTAGCCCAGTCTATGTGCCGCCGTGCGTAATTTAGCAGAACTTTGATATGTAGATATATGGAGTCCTGTATACTCCAAGGTTTTGAATAAATACTATATACTATACACAAAGAACTTAGTAATATATTCAACATTAAACATTCCAGGGTCATACTTGTCCAGACATGATTTGTATGAAAATCAGTATGTTTGTTTAATGGGGTGTGTTTTTAAATGAGCAATTACCATCATAAAATCAATGTGGATCATTTTGTCGTTTTTTTATGAGTCAAAGGATCATACGGGTCAGAAAAAACATGTTTTTTCCATCGTGGTCACCACGAGAAGTTTTATGTACGTGTTGAAAACCTATCATTGCAAAAATACAGGGGGTGCTTAATGAAGTTCTTCATGTATATTATGTTT
Source organism: Haliotis laevigata (assembly GCA_008038995.1). Classification (NCBI taxonomy): domain Eukaryota; kingdom Metazoa; phylum Mollusca; class Gastropoda; order Lepetellida; family Haliotidae; genus Haliotis; species Haliotis laevigata. Next base: position 78,865 of record VKKT01003296.1, on the reverse strand, counting down.
TGGATATATGCTGGATAATATTTCTCTCTCTCTTTCTCATAGCATCATCATGTGGAAAAGTAAAAGAATGTGACCCATCAAGCCCTGATGGTGAGTACTGGCTTCGCCTGCCGAACTTTGGTCTGTACAGAACCCGGATCTACTGTCACAACATGAACACCAGCAACCCCGTGGAGTACCTGACACTGCCCACTCCTAACTATGGAATTTATCCGAAGTTGTCAAATGCCCACTGCGCAGGTGAAACAGGCCTCACCTACAGCTGTGTCGGACAAGGAGGGGAGGTGTGGTACAACAAGATTAGAGTGAAAATAGAGGTGAGACTTTTGTAATGACCTTTAAAGGACGTATATAAGTCATTGGGTGTTTCCTGCCCGACACATACGTGTCAGTTTCAGACTTTGTCAGCTGGCACAAATGTGGTTGCTTGGGTGTCTGATAGTCGGGATAAGTGTGTCTCCTTGATTCTGCTATGTAGGACATGAATGTCTGATTGTGCTCATGGTCTCTGGTATGGTGATCTACCTTCAGTTGTTGGCAATACATAGCCTGTTTTTATATTGTATTGTCTTCTGTAATTAAGCTGTTTTAGAGTTACATACTAGCTTTATATTCATATCTGTGATATTCTACTAGATAATTCACTTTTTCTAAAATTATTACTTGTTTTTAATCACGATATGGCTGAAATATTGTCGATGTGACTTTAAATCTTAACCCATTAATGCCCAATTATTTTTTCGGAGTAACTTTGTTATGATATATTCAAACATGGTTTGAAATGAACATTATCAAGTCTGATTTTAACTTAAAACTATTGTTTTGTCATTTAGCGCAGAGATTTGCCCTGTCGCATTAATGGGACAGTGGGTACGAAATACCGAACACATGTGTGAATAAAAGTAGATAAGAACATAAACTTTAATTGAAGTGAACTGAGAGTTGTATGTAAATGACTTTGCATCATTATTAGGACTTGCTTTTGAACTAAAGAAACGAACAAAAGTCCTTTTCTGGTAGCATGAAAGAGTTCATATCAATTGCGTCTTGGACAAACCTTACTTTGTACGGGACTGTACAAAGCAACTATCATGGAGACCTACTCTGTATTTGGTGCAGCGACGCATGGTTTTCATTCCACACGATGTACACGTGTGTTGGCAAGCTCTGAACTAAGTGATCAACTCGCTCATATCTGACACGTTTGACGTGGGACAAGATTGACAAGTGATGTAGTACATCTTAACGACCAGGACTAGCAAGTGAAGATTGAGCTTGAGCTCGTGCTCTACCTGGACTACCTCGCAGCGGATGGCAAGCAGATCCAACGGCTTGTCCCTTCTTGCTGGGATAGCTCGGTAAAGATGTCAAGCTTGTTGAACACCGAAACCAACAGTAAGCGAATATAGGCCACCACTTTGCAACATTTGATCTCTACGACCAACTCCTCCCATGGTTTGATTGTAGTGACGGATCACAAATGCTTGTTCAACAGCTACTTGTTTTGACTCAGCTCTCGACCATCTCTTTGCTCTCTGAAGTGGCTGGACACCAAACTTGTTTCCGACAACTTTGACTATGTTGTTGTCATTCCATCTGACAACTGAGGCCTGACTCGATGTCTGTTTGGTCATATGTCCCTCTGGCTGTCTTTATATAAACGGCCATATTCGTCTTGAAGTTCTGCTATCATATCAACCACAACAGATCCACCCATGCCAAGACCTGGGCATTCCGCCTGTCACCCTCTAACACCTTGATAAGGCTCAAACTGTGAGACATATCCCATAGGAAAACCCCAGACCTCTCACGTCCACTGTCCCATTGTTGGGACAATATTCAAACGCAGTTTTACATACTAATAATCCATTGCAAAACAATTCTGACAGAAACATATTCAGTTTATGTCCAAAACATGATTTGTTAATCATTTGTCACATTTAGAAGTAATACAAAACATAATGGCATACTTTCATTTTTATGTGCGGCATATTTCGGTCTAGCACATGTGAATTTGGTATTATGTCAGTCTCAACTGCTGGTGTATAGGGAAATAACTCAAGACAATTGCCTGACTGAAACTACTTCTCTTTATGTCTGTGCTAATCTCAGCAGGCCGGCACTAGTATGGCTACTTTACTGTATCTTAGCCTGTCCAGGTATTTATTTTTGTAGTCTGCTTGTTGACGCAACTGTATCTTTTGTATTGAAAAAGTTAGCCGCCCTAGTATGTTTGTTTCTATCTGCTAGTCGACAGTATGTACTAGGTTTGAACTGATAATGATGAATTTGTCATATGTGTCTGTGAGATTTAGACAAAGCGATTAAGCGCGAGAAGCTTAAATGCAGTTCACAATCTCGGTACCAGCCTGAGGACATTTTAAGTTAACACTGTGGTTATGGCTCGTTATAAGTACTTGCTTCTGACATGTAAACACAAGTAACTCACAAACGGTTCGAATGCCAGTCTAGTGTAAATCTTAAGAACACACAACACGACAGTATTTTATTATTACAGAACATGGAGGTTGAGCGAAACGACGTAACTTTTGCCAACTTGACCAACTACAAAATAAACTATGCAGAGGCCATAGACTGCTATTCACTCCATGAGAATGGCGTTGTCAGCTCGTGTGGAACCAGGGGCGAATTTACCGTGAATCTCACAGGGACAGGATGGGCAGTAAGAGCTGACGTGAGCACTCACATATTGATTTTCCAAATACGCATAAGTAAGATATGCCATATGCAGAACGGCGATATGCATGTGCACACGATCATCTTGCTACAATCAGCACTAAATGTGTCCCAAACTCGATAAACCAAATGTTAGAAATGCATTTGCAAGAGAACCATACAGGTCAATAAACTACTAATCCAATTCACCTTTACCAGATATTCGACCCTTGGGAATCGTCCCATCTCCAAAAACCATCCCATCCCATCCAACCATGATACGATACTATGGTCAGACTGCCTGACTTGCTTAATTGCATATCGTCAAAAATGAGTAGATAAATGTTCATGATTGGATTGTCTGGAACATACTCGATTATTTACAGACAGTCGTCAAATATCTAAAATATTGCTGGCAGTGACGTTAAGCCACAAACCGTTGCATGTAAATTGACTCCTTGGAGGTAACCACGCCCTATTGTTTTCGAAATGTCGATAAAACCCGTGAAGGTCAGGGTTAGAATGAACCTTCAGTAACCCATGCTTTTTGTAAGAGGCGTCTAACGGGATCGGGTGGTTAGGCTCGCTGGCTTGGTTGACACATGTCATCGGTTCCCCATTGCGCAGATCGATGCTCATGCTGTTGATCACTGGATGATTGTCTGATCCAGACTCGATTATTTACAGACCGCCACCTTATAGCTGGAATATTGCTGAGTGCGGCGTAAAACTAAACTCACTCACTCGAAATGTCGAGTCATGTCAGTCGCCTTGTTGCTCATCGAATTGTATACACGATTATTCGGTCAAGATGTTAATGTTACAGACATTTCATTATATCCTGTTTGTTTTGTTACACAGCAATCATGGACAGTTGTTGGCTGGCGAGCTGTTATAGAATCCATTGTTCGGAGTGGGACTGGATCTGTCGTTCATTTGAAGTGTGGTGGACGGCGCGGACGTTGTCATCCCACAGACGCCTTAACCCTGACAATTCTCCAGACTGAAGGTAAGCAAGCAGCAGGCTGGTGCCACCTGGACCCAAGAAAGGGCACATGTACATGTATTCCCAATGAACACATCGTATAGCGAAGGCTGCAAATATGTAGTTGATAAGATGCCCCTGTTATACAGCACGTGTATCTCTTATATTAGGAGTGAGTGAGTGAGTTGTAATATATCGTCACATCGGTAATATTTCAGCCATATCGTGACGAGAACATTTAATTGTTATGCATAGTAATTTATGGTAAATTATAAAAACCTGTCATCGAAGGACAGTTAAACCGACTAGAATATCCCAATATCAAGAAATAAAACTAGCATATATCTCTAAAATACGATTTCAGATTAGGACAATACAATATTAAAAAGCCTGAGGATCGCCAACAACTGAAGGTAGACCACCACTCTATGGACTCTTATATTAGGAACTATAGTGGTCCGAACGTCTCATTGAATTCTAAATGGTCATGATGGTTTGAATTACCATGCTCGTTGGTTCATCATAATGGCAACACGTCTAAGACTTGCAGCACTTCCGGTTTTCCTCCCACTTAAACCTGACATGCCCTGATGTAACTCAAATAATGTTCAAAGTCACTTAAATCAAAACTCTGATTGTAATAATTTACCATACTGAATTAAACCCATGGAAAACAAAATCGCAACATACAGTATTTTTCATAGAACCAATATGCTACCATTGACCAAAGGAAAGGGACTCAATGCCCTGCAATAGCCCTCAATGACATACCAGCATTCCACATTCAAATAACTTGCCATCTTTGAGCAGCAGTTGTCAGTAGAAGGGGAGTCATATTTGCTTATCTACAACGAAACCAAATGGTTTTCCATGTTATCGAGCAGTAACAATAGTTTACTTTGATAAACTTTGATATTTGCTTAATGACGGGTACACGCATTGCAGGTGCTGCTCTTCATTGATCGTAGTTTGTGCATATCTAAAAATCAATGTATGACATAATTATGCCCGAGGGTTCAAAACAATCCTATAATTAAACATATGTATGACCTGAATATGCATGACAACACGGAGTTACAATTTAAAAGTGTTGCGTTACTTTTACCACGTGTATGGTATGGTTGAATCCGTTCATGCTAACCATTGTATATTGCATGGTTTCTCTTTAAATATCAATTCACACGTTCACGTTTCTCATTAATTGACTTGATAGATGCGATTCAGGAGAACAAATCCCTTGAGACGTCGTGTTACAAGAAACAATGGGACTGAGAAAGTTTGAATGATATCATAATACCGACATTTAGTCGCTTTAGAATCGACGTCTTGGTCTTCCACTAGACTGGCAATAGGTCCAAATGCATTTGGCAAAACGTTTCGAGAAAATACTCCTTTGAACCTGCGTAGGTGCAACTGGAAGGGAAAATACAGTTTTAAAGGCGTTAAAAATATTCTTTGAAGATTTTGTTTCAAATATAGTGGTAAGTTATTATGAGATAACATTTTTTAGACAAATGTTGCCCACTGAATACTCAGTTCCATAGAATACATTCGTATGATAAAGTATCTCAATCATGTTATAAATAGTCATTTGGATTTTGAAATGGAAGACCCGTCAATGATTCTTATGTTATTGAAAAAACACATGATAACTACCCAAATCTAAACCAGTAAACTCTTTACAGTTATCAATGCACACGTCCAAAGACTTTGAAGAAAGATCCACACGTGTGCTTGATTTTATCTTAAGAACAGCTCATTGGAACGAATGTTACTATTTAGCTGCACAAACAGCATGAACGTCAGTTTTAGTATGTGGCCCTCACTATATGAAGGTTGACGCTACGATCAATTCACTCCAAGGCAGTTTTATCTCCATGGATTGTATCTGGATAGATGTTTACACAAATATTCGTTAAACCTGGCTCTTTACACCAACAACCATTACAAGCAGTATCGAGGGGGAATATTCTTAAATCGAGAGATGAGAACATGTTTGCTCAAACTGCTGCTAAGCAACCACCGCAATAAACGTATTTTCTTGACAAATATTGCAAAGAAAGCAATGCATTCTATATTATGAACATAATGATACATGATGTACGTATTCAGTTATATCTACTGAACGTAGGTGGAACCAAAGATGACTAGATTGCATGTAAGAATAGTAATGACTCATAACACGTTTTTATTTATAGAAATGTAGCTTGTCACTGCATATAAATCGATATTTTTCAAGGTACTCATGAGTTCAAAACAACGAGGTTTGTATAGATGTCGAATGAATAATACAAATGTGACAGTTTAGTCCTCTTCCTTGCAGCTGTTGAAGAATCGTCAGCCACAGAAGTGAAATGCTATTGAGGATGAAGACACTGATTGTACTGTGAATCTAATCAATACCTGTGTGGCTCAGACTACTTTTCCCATTATTGAGTGAATAAAATGACAGACAACGTTTGCATATTACATGTACACATACTCACATGAGTGCAATAGTTATTTATTAGATATGTACATATCTCTGAAACGTGTCTTTGTTGTAGTGTACACGTCCGACAGGTAAAAAGTGTATGAAACCTTTTGGCGCTTCGCATAAGATTACCAGTGCGTGTTAGTGCGTGTGCGGGTGTGTGTGCGTGCGTGCGTGCGTGTGTGTGTGTGTGAAGTAAAGTAAAAGAGAAGTCTGTTATATTTAATATAATGTCTTTCCATGTGTTTTTATCGTGTAATATGAAAAAGTGTTATTGATTTGTATGTATTGTTGCTGTAACATCGGGTATGAAATATTTTAAGTGAACATGGAATGTTTAAATGATTTTTCAAGAGTAGATTGTGTTAACCATTTTGTAAAATACCATCATGCAAAATTTTACGAGGCATTACACTCTTGAATTTTACGAATCATCATTTACACAGTTGACAGTTGTTATATGCACTTTGAACCATGTGTAGTACAGCACACATCAAACACATACTTTTCCAGTAGTGACTGAAGCAGAAATTAAATAACATTCAGAAAATAACCATATACTGTGGAAAAGTGTTTACGAAGCTGTTTCAAATTAGTGTAATGTGAGTTATTAGCTCTCTCTGAATTAAAATGGTGATCTACCTTCAGTTGGTGGCGATCTATAGTCCATTTTTATATTGTGTTGTCCCCTATAGTTAAAATGTTTTAGATTCAATTACTAGTTTTACATACATATCTGTGATATTCTAGTTGCTTTACTGTCCTTTGTCGGCAGGTTTTATAATCTCTCTGTATATTCTATTTCAATGCCAAGTGTTCTCGTCACGATATGGCTGAAATATTGCCGATGTG
>VKKT01003296.1:50355-61010 GCA_008038995.1 Haliotis laevigata | reverse complement strand
TGCTAGCTAGTTTTAACTCAATCTGTGATAATCTAGTGGTTTTACCGTCCTTCGTTGACAGGATTTTATATATTATGTGTATGTATTGTAGATTTAGAACTAGTTTTGGTCACGATATGGCTGAAATATTGCCGATGTGACTTTAAATCTTAACTCACTCACTCACTCCCATATAAAGCTGACAGGCTCTGATATAATACAAATACTGCTCACAACTGCCTGGAGCAAAATTCACGTATATTATTGAAATTGATTACATTACTGAATTGTACCCATGGAAAAGTGGTTTTGCAACACCCACCTGTTTCATAGTACCACCATGTTACCATTAACCATAGAAAAGGAGCTTACCCGAACTTCAATTTAACATACTGGATAGATTGACCTTCAAGGAATCGTGAAATTGAAAATCTGAACCCAAATACAACGAAAACATGGCAAAACATTCACCCATGTTGTAGTGCTGATACCTATGGTCACATGACTTTAACACGGGCGGTCATGTTCAAGTATCTAGCATACAATCCTCTGGAAATCACATAATTATCTAACTGAGCACAATTTCAATATATGGTGTAACCCCGGTCAGGTGTAGTAACATCCCTGACCCTCCTCATTGACACTATCAAACGTTGAATTTGACAGTAAGGTAATGTGTAAAATTCTTGATATATTACTTGTACAGTACATTTAGATTTTGTACTGGACGATCTCACAGGCGTATTCTGCCATCAATAATTTCCCAAACAAACACTTTAGGATTGAGATCTGATCGCCTTGCTGGCCAAAGAAGTGTTGCTACCTCAATCAACAACGGCACGTGCACGATGTGGCCTAACATTGCCGTCCATGTAGACTAGTCTTGTGCTCAGAGGGTGGTCAAAAAAATGTTGTACAACTACCCAGTCTAGGATGTAAGAGATGTATCGTTGTCCTTTCAGATTTTAGAGTGTTTCTGCGGCGCCAAATACCAGATTGAACATCAGTCATAAAACAGAAAAAACCTGTTCGTCCGACCATGACGTCAAATCCAAATGACGTCAAACTTGACACCAAGTCTGTCATGCTGCTTTGCGTTCTGGGGATAACAACGGACGTCTAATAGCTCGTCTGACTCCCTACCCGGCCGATTTTAGACGGTTTCGGCATTTGTGCAGGACATTCAGCGACTCTGTTTTAACACGCCACTTGACATGATTCTCGTGATTCTGAGAATATTCTGTAAACCTGGCTCTTTACACCAACGCCTATTACAAACTGTATCGAGGAAAACATGATTATGTGTTTTCTCAAAATGCTGCTCAGCAACCGCCTTTCAAATAATATATCCTGGAATAGACACATTTCCTTAACATACATTGCAAAGAAAGCAATGTATTTTATTTATTTAATGAGAAACAATATGGTCAACGAGATTCGTATATACGCTGTCTGTATACGTTGAACGAATAATACAAATGTGACAGTTCAGTCCTCTTCATTGCAGCTATTGAAGAATCGTCAGCCACAGAAGTGAAATGCTATTGGCGATGAAGACACTGATTGTACTGTGAATCTAATTTGGCTCATCCAGTAACCAGCTTCATCGATCGTTCCCGCATCACAATCTTGCATTTAACCATTTTAAATGCTTCATTTTCTAAACGATGACCCTTAAAACTTTAAGTTTACACAGTGTAGTGGCTTTTAATGTATATATTCCTTTACTTCAGTATGTTTAAGAAGCTCATTTTAGAATAATCACCCATTCTTTTACTTTAAACCAGGTATTATTCTCTCTTGACTAGAGATGTTTCTGGGGAATACATAGCAACTGCCTCTAGCAGTAATGTGTCGTTTCCGGAATGGAACTCCTGTCCGCTCCTGTCAATATTCCACGTATGAATATACATTAGACATGCACAGAAGTGGTGGGGTTTTCTTTGTATTAGAGATTTTTTTTCTGACATCTATGCATTGCTAGGGCAACAAGTCTGAATTACGTTCACGTTCACAAGAAGTAATTCATGAACTGTTTTCTGAAAATGTGAACGTCCATCAACAAGGTTCCTGTTCTTCAAGAATTTATGACTCTTTGGTCTCATTTGTGTGTTTATTTGTTTGTTCTTAATGCCATACTGGGCCATATTCAGGCTTAATGAAGGTGGTTTTTATATTATCTTTGCTGAATCAGAAAATCCAGTGATAGACATCATGAGCATCGCCTTACTCAACTGGAATGCGATGACATGCACCTACTAAGTCACCGAACCTGACCCCATATTCTCCTGGCTGCCTGGCTCTTTCGCTGGTGACAAGGTGTAACCGGGTCTTAACGGGGCATAGACCCTGTAATCACATCATACAGCTTACGACTATTTTCGGATTCTTGATTAAAATAGGTCCAACCTTCAAACCTATGCATGTCAGAGAGGCGACTAAATGGTTTGGATGGTCAGGCTTCATGACTTGATTGACCATGTGAGTACATAAAACACAAACACGGAGATCGATAGACAGACAAACAGATTGAGTGAGTGAGTGAGTAAGTGAGTTATTATTTAACGTCACATCGGCAATATTTCAGCCATATCGTGACGAGAACACTTGACATTAAAATAGAATATATATAGAAATTATAAAACCTGCCGACAAAGGACAGTAAAGAAACTAGAGTATCACAGATACATATGTAAAACTAGTAATTGAATCTAAAACATTTTAACTACAGGGGACAACACAATATAAAAATGGGCTATAGATCGCCAACAACCGAAGGTAGATCACCACACTAGGGACCATGGGGACTTACAGTGCCTTTGCTACCTGCATGGGCCACAAACAGATTGAGATATTGATGACTTGTTGTGTTTTGTCTGTTATTTATGTATTTCATGATATTGTGTCGAATAAAATTTACTAAGGAACCAGGAAGTAGAACCTGGCATTATCATGCAATTGGCATTAATATACTGACCTATGCAAGGTAATGTTGTGAACCTCATTTTTTGTGTTTTTTGTTTTGGCCTTTTCATTTCTGATTTTGTTTTTTCAAATAGATTTTAGGGGGTGGGGTGGGGGATCTTTGCATTCTAAGTAGTATGTAGTGCGGTTTCATATGTTCCTTTGCTTAGACTTGTTATATCATCCTAATTGATTGCTCTTGACTCACTATTGAACTTAGTAATACATACTTGTAACAGTATTTATGTTTGCTTAAGCCCACTTGAAGGAAATCGTAGTTATTTTCCTAAGTGAAACTATTCCATGAAAATGAATTTTTTAAGGTTGGTGCAGTGCAGGCTACAGTAGTGCAAGGAACCTGAGATTATAAATAAAAATATATACATAATAATAACAATGGTTACTTTCAATACAGATATATTTACAGAAGAACCTTAAAATTATTGTCCCCTAAGAGGGTACGTAAGTCCCATTTCATTTGAAGTATTTCTATATCTACCATCGTTGTAATAGTAGGATATTTGTTGTTTTAAGGTTCGGCTAAATTTCTCTATAATCGCCAACACCTGAAGGGATGGTGTAAATCCAGCTGGGGTCGATGCACTTAGCAAAGTACTTTAAGTCCCTTTGGTCCATAGTGTGGTGATTTACCTTCATTTGTTGGCGATCTATATGTATGCGATTCATATTATGTATTGCCCAAAGAGTGATTTAAGTTTTAACTTTACATGTTAGTTTTAAGTTTAATGTTGAACGTGATAGTCTACTTCTTTTTCTGTCCTTTGACGACATGTTTTATAATATGCACATATTCATTATCAACGTCAAATTTGTCCTCGTCACGATATGGCTGAAACATTGCCGATGTGGCGTTACGTATTAATGTCCTCTGTCACTCAGTATTTACAGAAAAACATATTTTAGGCCAGTGGCTCTAACCTCAATTGCAATGAAACGTTTCAAGAGAATAGTGTTACGTTCTTTAATATGTGATATCGGACATATTCTTGATCCCATGCAGTTCCTATACAGAGCTAAACGAGGCGTCGAAGATGCTAAAGTTTGTTAAGTTAAATAGTATTTACAGAAATTCAAAAATCCCTAAGTCTTATGCCCGAGTTATTTTATTGACTTTTCCTCTGCTTTTAATACTATTCAACTCCATATTTTACTGAGGAAACCTTAAGCAATGAATATTAACAAACACCTCATAAAGTGGATTTAACAATTTTTAATCAACCGACGACAATTTGTTACTGTCAATCAAGAACGCTCATCAACTGTGAATACAAATACTGGAGCACCGCGGGGTTGTGTCATTTCGCCCGTACTGTTCATTCTGTACACCAATGATTGCGTAAGCAGACACCCAGTTTGCGAATGACGCACCGTTATTCGGACTCATACAAGAAAGTGAACTTCATTATAGAAATGACGTCAAGGACTTTGTAAACTGGTGCGAAAGCAACCACCTTCACTTGAATGTTAATATACGACGAAAGAACTTATTGAAGATTTTAGAACCAAAAGAAGTACGCAATCACCTCTAGAGATTAAATATGAAACAGTGGAAATTGTAACTGAGTACAAATATTTTGGCACAATCATTGATGGCAAACTACAATGGACTGCTAATACTGACTTCATATTTAAGAAATGCCAACAGAGACTATATTTTATGTGTAAGTTAAGCTCTTTTAATGTTAGCAAAGATGTTATGATACTATTTTACCGTTGTTTTGATGAAAGTGTTTTAACTGTTTCTATACAATGTTGGTACGGGACTTGTAACGTTAAATGTAAATCTTATCTTCACAGAATTGTTTCATTAGCCAGCAAAATCTCAGGTGTCAAAATTAATGACTTACCTGCTCTTTTTACTAGCAGTGCCTTTCAAGAAGGATTTTACCTAAAGTTTATACCCACGTTTTATTTCCTGAATTTCTTACCATCCGGCCGGTGATACTCAGTACCACGTTTTAATACTAATAGATTTAAAACCTTTTTCGTACCATCTAGTATTAGGCTCCTAAATGATTGTTAGACTTTGTTTTACCTCTGCAAACTGTATGTTCTATGTACATTTATGTGTCATATTTGTCTTATTTCTTATGTTGTTATATGTGTCATGTATTTTATTTCATTCTATTGTGCACTTTCAAAAAAGTAAAAAGAATTCCCTCCTGAGGGTATTAAAGTATTGTTTTTGTCATAATATATACAAAAAAGACCTGTTGAGGATGAAGCTAGTTGATAATGATATATGTAATTTTTGTAAAAAAGACATATCGCATGTATTTTTTACTGTGATTTAGTTTTAACCTTTTGGCATAATGAAGAACATTTTCTAAATACACATCTCCAATGTTATGTCACATTTACAAATTTCATTATCATGCTTAGAGTGTGCTCAAACAATAAAATACTAAATCATATTATCCTTTTAGCTAAACATTCATTTATGTTCATTAATGCTCTTTCTTTTTGGGGATTTAAGTTATTAACAGATACATGTACAACTGAAAAATATATAGCTTGGAGAAATAATAGCTTAAATCCCCTTATAATGAAGTGGAAACATGTATCTGCCTTATAATGTATTGGGCATTGAAGCGCTCTTAAAATATCAATTGATATTTCGAGTCTCCACTCAATAAAATCACTACTATTAAAACTTATTCCTTCAATCTTATTTACCCTCTACAGACACTTTTGACAATATTTTATGTAGTTGTTTCTGTTATAACCCTACAAACCCTGAATGATGACTTATATATTGTCTTTTATATCATTTGTAATATATTTGTGAATTGAAATGGAAGTAATTTTTTTTTTATAAAGCGCCTGTTTCCACGCACTTGTGCATGCTCAAAGCTGTAACGCATTTTTACCCCGGATAACCAACGCTGCAGGCTGGTCACAGTAATTAACTGCCGTTTGTGTCTGCCGACGTTCTTTAAAAAGATTCAGAAAACATAAATCAAACGAAACAAGAAGTATGTACTGCAAACTAAGGAATGATTATAAATATATATGTACAAAATCAAAGGCCATGTTTAATCTCAAAAGTAGAAATAGTAATACAGCATTATCGGATCCAAAATCATTTTGAAAAGATCTTCGATCCATCTCTGGAGGAAATAACCTTAGATCGATAAAGAGATATTGCTTGATCATTTTAATACGGTTTTTAGTAGAACTGTGTCCAATGATACAGTAACTTTGGAATGTCAAGATGTTAAGGGTTGTGTTGATGATATTGATGCAACTATTCTTGAATGTGATTTCACTGATTCTGAAATTAGCCTTAGATTATTGATAAAGATGAAAATCTCCAGGTAATGACTGTATAATTGTAGAAATGCTTACATCTTCTACACATATTATTTTACCATTTCTTAGAAAACGTTTTAATACATTGTTTCAAAAAGGTGTTTTCCCTGAAAACTGGACTAAAGCAATTATAATTCCTATAATTCCTATATTCCTACGATAAGAGATAAAAAAAGCCGGCTTTAGAAAAGAGTATTCTACAACTGATCACGTTTTCACCTTAAATGCAATAATTCAGAAATGTTTATCAAGAAAAAAGAAGAAATTATATGTTGCCTTCGTAGATTTTAAGAAAGCCTTCGATTCTGTCTAACGATATAAACTTTTCTTCAGATTCATCAAAAGTCTGGATTAAATAGCAAAATGTTAGCTGCCATAAAACGTATATAATGTATCCGTTAAAGGATGTGTAAGATGCAACGATAATGTTCACACAGATTATTTTTATTGCCCAGTCAGTCTAAGGCAAGGGTGTATTTTAGGTCCACTTGCTTTTTACCTTTTTTATTGGTGAATTGTGTACTGATATAGTAGAAAGTGTTAAATTTGGTGTACAGCGGTTTCCTGTTTGTTTAGAGATACATGTATATAGATATTTATAATCTAACATTAAAGACAAACTGCTATAAAACAATGTACCCAAAACACGTATAAGCAATAACACCAGGTGTACAGAAAAGGGACATTTTTTATTTTATTATGTGTTTTTCATCAATAAATGAGAATCAATAACATTATTCAGATACTTTTCTCTCTATTATTTTTTTATTTTTCTTTCTTTTTTTTCTTTTTTTCCCGACCGACCGACCGACTGACCGACCGACCCATGTTCAGAATTTGGTGGCTACGTGAAACACATAAAAACTGATGCCAAACCAGAAACTATCTGCATCCACATTTCCAGGTCGAGAAATCAATAGCGATCATCAGGAGACAAACTGTACCAATTCGACTGGCCTGACCCCTACTCATCCCGTCTTATGGCCTGAGCGGACTTCGGTGAAGACAATTTGTCTTCAGCATCTTCTTTGAGAGGCATTTAGAAGTTGGAGCAGTAAGGGAGGACAACAATATATGGATGAGCAACTCCATATATTCTTTTCTTTTCTTGTCTTCAGCGTCGCCTAGTTAAACCACGATCAACAGAATGTATGCTAGTTTGTCGTACAAAATTAGCAGCAGTAACCGTATAAGATTATGTACAGAAAAGTATGATTATGTATTAAAAGAGCGTGAACAATACTACAAGAATGTACATTTATATGTTGTAAGAAAAATTTGTACAATTAGGTACTAGTAAAACAATGGCGAAGTTGAGGCAAATTTACAACACTGAACGGTAGCAGAGCTGCGCAGAAAACATGCACACTAACATGTAACTAGGTACGCTACCAACATCCGTCAGTAATTATTGTATCAGTTTATTCAAATGTAGTATGCACTCACAGCCCCTAGAGTTTTAACATATTCTTTTTGTTTGAATAGTGTTTTTTTTTGTCGTTGTTGTTATGAAAGTATAGTGCGATTTCAGCTTTTTAATGTCATTTGGCGACCTAACAGATGAATACCATGCACGTATTTCGTCACAACAATTTATGAACACAACCTTCAGTTGTCAGTTGATTTCATGCTCTGTTGGCAAAAGACGGAGAAGCGAGTCGTGAACTCTCCTGGGCTGATAGCTTAGGGTGACTGAGTATTCGATGGTGTGTGTGAAATATATTCTGATAGAAATTGGCCCTTTTTGTCATTTGTCCATTAGTTCAGGAACATACGCATGAATAACGCTTTCTTAGGCTGATTTATTATTTATTTACACTGTTTACGCTACGCATGTCAATCTTTGATCATTTGATCACGGGATTACGTTTGAATGTTGACAGGATGGGCGTGTGTTATTGTCCGTGACGATACTGAAGTTATTTATCTATGCATGTATCTCCTACAATACTGAATATACAATGCTTACTATGTGGGCGAATGTGCATTAGAACGCTGATCGTTTGTCTGTGAAGATAGTCATGTTGACAACTGAATGTTGAACTGAACACCTGTATACACAAACACACCTATGAATCAGTATAATACTGACTTGTCTGGTTTACATTCGGTCAGATACAGAACGTTTCATATTTGTTGTAATTTAGTGTAAACTGCATGTATTCATTAGGCGTGAGCATAGTCAATACTCCTTTAGCAATATTCCAGTGTACCAAACTGATCCGTAAATTGTGAGTGAGTGGGTGAGTTAAAATTTAAAGTCACATCGGCAGTATTTCATCCATATCGTGGCTATGAAAGTGTAAATTTGTAACTGTATACATGACATAAAAGCAGACTTAGATACTTACCTGTCTGCAAAGGACCGTAAAATAATTAGTCTATCACATATATATATGTAAAACAATTAATTAAATCTGAAACAATTTCACTATAGAGGATAAAAACAGGCTATAGATCGCCAACAACTGAAGGTAGATCACCATACTAGGAGCCACCGTAAAATGTGAAATAGATCCATATGTCAGATTAAATGAGAACGTCTAATCCTGATCAATGACACTCATGTAAAACAATAATGGCTCAACACTCACCCAACAAATAAAATTATGAAAATGAATGTCCCGCCATATGGAAAATGTTCTGATTCTGATCTTTGAAGGGCATTTAGAAGTGGAATGAGTGTGTGAGTTAATATTTATCGTCACATCGGCAATATTTCAGCCATATCGTGACGAGAACAATTTATAATTATATTAAAGATCAGTAAAGTTATCAATTAAAAAGCCTGTTGACGAAGAACAGTAAAACTACTAGTGTATCACAGATATCCATTGAAAACTAGTAATTAAATCTAAAATATTTCAACTATAAATGACAATATAACATAAAAACAGGCTATAGATTGCCAACGACTGAAGGTAGATCACAATACTAGGGACCATGAGAAGTGGAATGCACACGAAAAGCAAGACTTATGGATGTCAACTTCTCTATCATTCCCCGCAACGCGTTTTGCGGGGGTGTATTAAAATGGACTCGTCCGTGCGTCTGTCCTTTCCGGTGCAGAACTTTAAAACCGTTCAATATTTCTTCACCAAACTTGAAACATACATGTATATAGATCTGGTGGTATACTGGTGCCGTTTGGAAGTTTCTGAATACAATATTTTTTGCGTTTCCATGGCAACAAGTTTGACTTCAAAACCGAAATTGGTGGTAGTGTTCTTTTCCGGAGCAGAACTTAAAAACCGTTCACTATTTCTTCACCAAACTTGGCACATAGATAGGTCTGGTGATGGATTGGTGCCTTTTGATAGTTTTGGATTTCTGAATAAAATATTTTTTGCGTTTCCATGGCAACAAGTTTGACTTCAAAACCGAAATTGGTGGTAGTGCTCTTTCCCGGGGCAGAACTATAAAACCGTTTAATATTTCTTCACCAAATTTGGCATATAGATAGGTCTGGTGGTGCACTGGTGTCTTGTGGTAGTTTTGGAATTTTTGAGTAAAATATTTTTTTGCGTTTTTTGCATCATCGAACACCTGGCTGACCTCATTTCAATGATCGCGTACCCGTGGGAATCGGATCCGGCGTGACATCATAGCATCATACCATGACATCACGCCATTATTTTGGACCAATCAGCATAGAGCAACTATTGAACTCACTCCGGTGTGACTCAGGCTGACTCTCTGTGTTTGTGTGTGTGTGTGTGTGTGTGTGTGTCAATGACGGAAACGGATGACACATCCAGCGTGACATCATAGCATCAAACCATGACATCACGCCATTATTTTGGACCAATCAGCGTAGAGCAACTATCGAACTGACTTGACCACTGACCACAAACTAGTTTYATCCGGTTTCAATTTTAACAATAAAAACCCCTCTGATAATGAGTTGAGGTTATTACTCGCTACATATGTCTTTTTACAAAATGTTTATATTTTCCACACTCTTTAACCTTTCCTGTCACGTGTAGAGAAAATCTGTTATTTCAAATGTCAAAGTGAGTGCTCGTTACCACAGTATCAATTACCCAATTACCCAATTAACGTGACACCACCTCAGCTCTAAATCACTGGCCTAACAACAGTCATGTGCACACATATGTGTAAAAGAAATAATACGGGTTCAGTTCCCGGGTTTTATAACACATTTGTTCAATGCAATCAGCGTTCATTGCCACATGAAAATGGTTTGTATTTGTCTTGACCATCACCAAAACAACCCAACTAAATAGAATTTCAAATGTATTTCAAACTTACCGCTATTCACAATCTATATTTGAATATCCAATCCATGTTGGATATATATGTTTGTGATTGTTTCAAATTCCATACTATCCCAGTGTATCCAATAGGGGGAATTCAAG